>OZ018397.1:8544366-8618738 GCA_963969525.1 Ontholestes murinus | reverse complement strand
TACTCACTGCTAGTATTGCTGCCCTACTGTCTGTAAGGATTTGGATGTTCCTATCACGGATGTCTCGGTGTAGGATTTCTTTCGCCCCTTGGATGATGCCAACGATCTCTGCTTGCAGAGTAGTTGTGTGCTTCTCTAGGGGTATAGCCAATGAGAGGTCCATTTGTTGCGAGTAAATTCCCGCCCCGGATCCTCTTTTGGTTTTAGAACCATCGGTGTAAATTCGGAGGGTTTCCCCACCCTCTACACTCCCGGTTCCTCTTTTTATCGATACATTATAGGGTCTATTGAAGACGTAGCAGGGTGGCAAATTGTCTGTCTTCCTTCCAAGGAGGGGTGTCTTTTTGACAGCCTCCTCTAAAAGGTGACAGTGTCTGCCAGCCCTGCCTCCTTTGTACCAAAGTCCAACTGAGTTTAGGCGCAGTGCTGCCGCCGTGGCCATCTCCTCTACGTATAAGTCGAGAGGTGGAAGGCAGAGCATTGCTTCCATTGCTGCAGTGGGTGTTGTTCGCATTGCTCCGGTCGTGCTGAGGCATGCTATCCTTTGCAACTGAGTAAGCTGCTTTGCTGAGGTTTTCTGTCTGGCTCTGGGCCACCAAACCAGTGCTCCATAGATTAGCATTGGTCTTACTACCGCTGTGTACAGCCAAAGTGCTATCTTGGGAGATAGCCCCCATGTCTGCCCCACAGCCCTCCGGCATTGCCAGAGGGAGACGCATGCTTTTTTACATTTCATTTTGAGATGTGGTTCCCACGTCAGCTTGCCGTCGAGGATCACTCCCAGGTATTTGACCTCTGACGACAATGTCAACTGGGTGTTGAGGAGCATAGGAAGCTTTAGCTTACCTAGTTTCCTTTTTTTTTGTGAAGAGGACCATTTCAGTCTTTGACGGGTTTATAGTCAGAGACTGGTCGTTACACCAGTATTCGATTATTTTGAGGGCTTCCTGCATCAAGCTGCATAGCACCGTCTCAAATCTGCCTGTTAGCAGGATGGTTATGTCATCTGCATATCCTATGGTGTGGAAGCCATTATCGTTAAGTCGCCGCAGTAGGCTGTCAACAACTATGTTCCACAGGAGTGGTGAGAGTACTCCACCCTGTGGGCAGCCTTTTGCAACGATCTTTCTGACAGTGGTATTTCCTACATTTACTGTGACTGCCCTATTCTCCAGCATGCTTTTGATCCATCCACTAACTGTGAGGTTCACACCATGTGTGGAGAGAGCAGTTTCTATTTTTCTGAAGGTCGTTTTATCGAAAGCACCTTCTATGTCAATGAACACGCCCAAGGTGGACATTTTGTTGTCCAGCGATCTTTCGATTCGGTCTACAACAGTGTACAGAGCCGACTCCGTTGATTTCCCCTGAGTGTATGCATGTTGGTTAGCGTGGATCGGATTCGTAATCAAAGCCGTCTCGCGAATTAATCTTTCGCACAATTTCTCTAACGTTTTCAGGAGAAATGACGTTAGACTAATTGGGCGGTGTGATTTGGCTAGTGTATAATCTATACGACCAGGTTTCGGTATGAAGATAACTTTTACTTCTCTCCAAGCTAGAGGGATGTATCTGAACGCAATACATGCCCTGAAGATTTTGGCTAGGTGGGCTGATAATATGTCCAGCCCCCATTGGAGGAGGGCCGGGAATATACCGTCCAAGCCTGGCGCTTTAAATGGTGAGAAGCTTTTGATTGCCCAGGTTATACGTGTCTCTTCCGTGAGGTGATCTGCCACCTCCCAATCCTCCTTGGAGGGGTTTGAGGGTGTGGGTTCTGACCAACCTTCATCGGAGGTGTTCGTACATCCTGGGAAATGGGTGTTGATGAGAATCTTAGCTGCTTCCGAGAGGTTAGAAGAGTAACTTCCATCCTCTCGTTTTAGGCAACCTGGTTGTCGTGAGGGATCCTTTGAGAGGATCTTTTTGAGCCTTGCAGCTGCCGAGGTAGTTTCAACCTCCTCACAAAAAGACCGCCAGGCTGCCCTTTGTTTTTGCCTTATTAGTTTTTTGTAGTCTTGTTGGATGTTTTTATAGACCATCCAGTCCGACTGTTGTTTAGATTTCTTTGCTTTGTTAAAGGATTTTCTCGCAGCTCTTCTGAGATGGTCGAGTTCTCCGCACCACCAAGGTGTGGCGTTCTCGGAGTCTTCCACCTTTCTCGCAGGGCAGGAGTCCTTATATGCTTTTATAATGGAGTGTTGAAGCGTATTTACATAGGCTTCAATGTCTTCCATTGTATTAAGTTGGCCGGTAGCTTCGCAAGTTCGCAGACTCCGCGAGAGGTTGTCTGTGTAGGCATTCCTATCCGTTAGTCTTGGGTTGCGAAGGTAACGTGTTTTCTTACCGGTTGTATGTGTTAGTGTGTATTTGATCCACCTATGATCTGACATTGAAACCGACGGTGACACATGCCAGTCGTGGATTTTGTTTGAGATACCGCTAGTCGCCAATGTAATGTCTATTACAGTTTGGCTCCGAGTTGTCACGAACGTGGGTTCAGAGCCTCGGTTTAGTATTTCTAAATTGTTACTAATGATAAATTCATGTAGTGACTTACCTCTGTTGTTGGTGTCCACGCTGCCCCACATGATATGGTGTGCGTTAGCGTCGCAGCCAATGACGAGGTGAAGTTTCTCCATCTCACAGTGTAGCACGAGTTGCTCCAGCCCCCTGGTTGGTGCGGGGGCGTCGTGAGGGAGGTAAACTGACGCCAGGATGGTGTCTTTGTTGCCGTCTCCTGCTGACAGCCTTACCACTGTGATGTCACTGGTGGAAAGCTGTGGCATAAGATAGGATGTTATGTGCTTAGGTATGTAAATACATGATCTAGGCTTATTATTTGTGGGATGTGTGAATATGTTCCCATTTAACTTACCAAATCCACAGACCTTGGATTTAATAATCCATGGTTCTTGGATGACGGCTATTGTGTCCTGCATAGTGTCGAGGTGGCGGCAAAGGGTTGCCACGGCCGCCCTACAATGATGCAGGTTACACTGTATCACCTTTACGGTTGTGAAGGTTATTCTGGGATGGAGGTGGCGCACTCCTGGCTTCCGCCCGGTGTGCCTCCATCCTCCGTTTCCATCGGGACCTCCACCCGAGGTGTTTCTGTTGTGGCTGAATTAGCCAGTTTTATGGGGAGAGTGGAGAATTTATAGCTAATCCTGCCTCCCTTTTCTTTGATGAGCTGGGCATCCTTTTTTCCTACCCCGAAGACAAGTAGGTGACCCAAGGGTTCCTTCTTCTCTTCAACGTGGAAGACGCACCAGCTCTTTATTTCCATTGCGGTGTTTTGTGCCGCCAACCGCCTCTTTACCAGGTCTATGTTTTCCGGTTGCCCCGGAATCCACAGACGAGCTTTCGTCAGCGTTGGCAGCTGGTCGACCTGGACGACAGTCAGTTTGGCCCCTTCCCACAGTGGTGGTAGACGGGGGACTACGTCCTTGAGCCATTTCAGGGCGGGCTCATTATCGCAGGTGATACGTAGTATCTCCCCTGAGTGTGCCCATCCCTGAAATGTAGGAATGTGGTCTGAGGAGTTGAGCAATTTGTCCAGCTCCTCAAGCATTGCTTTTTCGACCATTGCTACCTGTTCCTTGGTGATTTTGCCCAAGGGGTTGTTTTGGTCTATAATGGCTACTCGGAGGTGCCTAGAGGCAGCCTCCTTGTAGCTGGTCCCGTCGCTCCTTACTCTCGAGAGAGGTGGATTCGAGGAATTTTTCCTGGAGGATCTCCCGTCTGCCTTTTTTGCCACCTTCCTGGGCTGACCGGGTGATGGCTCAGAGGCTGCGGATCGGTTCCTCTTTTTCTGTGCGCTGCCAGTCGGCAGCATCCCTTTGCCTTTAAGCATTGGGTTGCCAGCCTGCCCTGGGGGGCGCACTTCTTTACCAGAAGGGGTCTTGGGGGTTTTGGCTGTCTTTGCAGCAGCCAATGCCTCCCTGGCCTTCCTTCTGCGCTTTAGTTCGGCTCCACAAATGCGCTTCCTTTTTGGGGGTTGCTTCTGTGGGTCGGCTTCTTTTGTGGTGACGGGTGGATCAGTTGATCCGCCCGCAGCCACTGTTTGTTGCGGGGAATCCAGGGACTCACCCACATTAGATGTGTTTTTCGTAGTAGCAGGTTGATCTTGCGACCTGCCTGCTACTACCGTTGTTTTATTTATTTTGTCCATGCTATTGGATAGTACTTCATCCCTTTGGCTCCCCACCCGCCACGGAGCCCGCACTGGGGACGTCAATAATTGATCGGCAGGGCTACCAAGGGGATATAGTCACCAAGGACGGGTTGCACTCGAACGGGTGCCTGGCACATGTGCTGGGTCCGTTGAGCGCCCCTCCGCCCCCAGGGGCTCACCCTGTCGTAAGTCTGACCTTACAACGCAGCCGATTGATCGGAGTGGGTTAGTTCCGACCACCCGTTTAGAGAGAACTCAGGGCCAAAGTGGAGTGTTGCCGCCGTACGTAACGCATCACGAGGGCGACTCAGCCACCAGGTTCCCTTTGTCCTGCCTTACGGGTCTCCACGCACGGCACAAACACGCGGGTAGCCTTGTGCACATCCTCGCATCGCGGCCACAACGGTGCATCTAGTCATTTTGATTGCTGAATTTTTAAAATATTTTTGGATGATCTTGACAGTGCGTCTGCATTTTTATTTAGTTTACCTTTCTTATAAATGATTGAGTAGTCATATTCTGAAAGTTTGAGTCTCCATCTAACTAGCTTCGAATTAGGTTCTTTAATTGCTCTAAAACCGCTTCACATCGAGAGATAAATATTTCTGTTAATTCGTTTCGCCCGTCGAATAATGGAATAGTTTCTATGTTTAACTTAGCTAGTTGGTAATCAATATTTGCGTTATTTTCCATTTTTAAGTTTTTTAATTTTAAAACTAATTCACTATAATTACAAAAATGTGGAGAATGTAAATGAATTGGGGATTGATAACTGGGAGGAGTTAAGTCTGAATCCGATTCTGAATCCGATTCGCGATTCAACATGTAACAATAATAAAGCCTCGAAAAAACTTGTGCTTACCAAACGTAGATCACACGGTCCATCCGCCTCTGGTATTCGTCCGGGGGTAAGGATCTGGTGATGAGATGTTCCGCCTCGCCGCCCTCAGAGCTGTATCTTCGATTTTTGGAAGACTCCTCGGTGCTGTCCGATGTGGAACTGTTGCGACTCCCGATTAATTGTTGAGACAAAGGGAAAATTGGTGTCGACTCTGATGTCCACTCAGGGTTGATACGTTTTCCACGGGAATCCTACCGACTGCGCCAGTTATAGTTTTGGTGTTGGCAAACACGTTTTTAAGAAGGGGTTGGTTTTATTATTATACAACTTTACTACACGAATGGATACAGATTTAATGGATGCGACTAACTCTAAGTAACTACTATTATGAATACTGGATTACGAATGCTGCTCTTATGATCTAATTACTCTTATTTATAACATAATTCTAAGTACTAAGCATAATAAAATGTGTGGGCGTAATAAGTGCGCATTAAGATACAATATAGATATTATAAGAACAAATCTATTGTTAATTAATAATAAAAGTCCTTGTGTAGCCGCCAGATTACTCGTATATATATAATATTTAGCAAAGTTAATTATAAAATATAAAAATTAAAAAAAACATACAAATAATTTAGGTTATACGAATCCTGGGCGGAGTTCACTCTTTTTCAAAATGGTCTTCCACTCAAACTCTGATTTTTTTCTAGTAATAGGATATCCCATTACACTTTCTGTGTAGCTAGAAGCTTCTTTTTAATATTATAATAACTTTCATTTTAGAACTATTCGTTCTCTATATATGTCAACATGACAGCTTATATGTTTTGTACCAAGAGGTGAATATAAAATTATTTGAGTTATGTTTTTCATAAAGATTTCGGCCAGCAGTGGACTCAATGGGGGAACCCATTGCTAGGCCTTCTGTTTGTTTATAAATTTTGTTATTAAATGAGAAATTATTATTATTTAAGATAATTTCTAAAATATCTAAAAATTCGGATTGAATAGTTACATTTACATTATTATTTCAAATGAATTCTGAATTAATTTTATACAGTCACTGGGCCGAATTTTGGCAAGCATGTTCGATACATCGAATGATACTAATCTATAGTTGGGTTCGAGTTTGAAAAAAACAAGTTTTTTAGTTAATTAAATGGAGTTTTTTATGGAATAGGGATCTTGAAAATCAGTTAGATATTTATATAATCTGTTGAGGTAAGAAGAAATATTGTAGGCTGGGGAGTTTTTAAAGGATACGACTGGACGGATAGGTAAATCATTTTTATGAATTTTAAGTAAACCATAGAGTTTAGGTGGTTATGCATTCATGGGAAAAAGGTTATGTTTGTTAGTATTGGAAAATATACAATTGGAATTTTTAACTGATGATTTTAGTTATTTGTTAAAATTGTTAGTAAGGTCGTTATTTAATTCAATTATGTTTGAACTTGTTAAAAAATTCTGAATTTGTTTCATATACTGCTTTTTCTAATATTATAATAGAATTTCCTTTATCTGCCTTAGTGATGGTTAAATCATTATTTTAGACTTTATTCTTGATGGATTTAATGGTTGGTTGATGTACAGAATTAACATATTAATTGATGAGGCCGTTATTTGTTGAAAATTCATATCACTTGTTAAATATTAAAGTAAAAGAACTTTTTTAAATTTTCAAAAACTTATATTTGTTGGAATAACACGCTTACAGGATTACTTAATTTTGAATGTTTTATAATTTTTGCAATTATTAGCTTAGAAAGTTCACAATCTGAAATGTTTTTAAGTGATAATTCTGACTCTACTATCAATGTTTCTCTAAATTTAGGACAAGTGACATGTGGTGAATAGTTAGGGCCTGATTCTAATAGATTTAGTTTATCACTCTGGGATGGAAATTATTTTGAATGATTTGTGGAGGAATATTTACTTGTTGGTTCTTTTTCTTCATGGTTTCCAGTTTCTTCTTTTGGGCCAGGTATTTTTTGTGGGCAATACAACTTACTTTATCTCATACGTAATCATCTAATAAGTCGAACTCTACTGGATGTAGGTTGTGAGTTAGTTCCGTGTGAAGAATCTTGACTATCCATGTTTTCTCGGCTAATGTTATTGCTTTATTTGCTGCCACTGACACACACTTTGTTTGTATTTGTACATACTGGGGCACAATATTATTCTTTATGCACTGTTGATTAAAGTGGATGTTGAGTGCTGTTTTTTTCTGCGTTTTAACCGAAGTTTAAAATACATTTTAGCCTGTTTTGCTACTAGCATTTATTATGTTATCTATGTTGGAGGCTTCTACTTCGTTATACATTTTTGTAAATTTAATAAAACACGATAACTTTGTTTGTATAACTTGAATATTAAAAACTAGGTTCCATGAACATCTACACTCTTTTTGCCTCAATCAACCTGAAAAATCAACATTCGCGAAACACATTATTGACGAAAGATATTCTTTTTCCAAAGATGTACTTTCGGTTATACATTTCGCAGAAAAAGGGCGTAAATGGATTTATTAGAATCCCTAGAAATACATAAAGCCAGGCTTAATCCGGGAATTCCCTTAATTAACGACCAGATCGACCTCATGTACACACCCACCTTCAAAGCTGTTTTATAATTCCTCTTTTTCGTATTTGCATATATACCTGTTGTAACTGAAATTTAAATTACTAGATGTTTGATAATGACAAGCTAAATTTGTCAAAACTAGTCACAATAAAAAAGTTTTCAAGTTATATAAACAAAGTTATCGTGTTTTATTCAATTTACAAAAATGTATAACGAAGTAGAAGCCTCCAACATATATAACATAGTTAATGGTTTTCCCTACTCATACCTTTTTTTTTGCTGGGCTTCAGTTATCCCTATAGCTACCTCTGCCGTTTCCTCCTTCTACCTTATGTACCACTCCATATCATTTTAATGATAATTTATATAAATTTCTTAGGTAGAAAGGTATTTGCACCTTTATATTGCCGCATAATTCCGCTCAACCGGTATGACCATAAAATAATATACCTCATATCTGGTCGCAGACATGGCCTTTTTAACAATTCAAAGTCGACTTTCATTATATAAATTCGGATTTTCAACAGCCTTTTAGCCTTTTCAAGCAGTTTCATCACAAGATCAAATGATTTATATACATCTTTCAGATGCTGGAGAGTTATTTGTCCCGTTTCAACATTAACTCTAATCTGGCCTTCATTCATATCCTTGGAAAGATACTTTTCCTAAGGGAAAGGTTGAATTGATTCACTATCTCCTTATGTAAAAGCTTCATGTCCGTCTTCTAAGTGCATTATCCTACAATATTTTAGCAAGTCTGATTATTCACACCATTTCTAATCAAGATTAATCTGATTCTCTTTTAATTTTCTTAAAAATTCCATTCTGAGCAAAATAGGTTCAACAAGTCATCAATCTCTTCCTCCAGAAGCTCTACAGATTCACGCCTATCTTCTAGGTGAGTTCTTAATTCAGTTCTTTAATCAGTACAAACAGGCCTTATTCTAGATGAATAAAATGAATTTTTACGACTCTGTTTAAAAAAAGTGGGTTATATTTTTCTCCATAAACTTTATAGCAGCATACATATCTTTTAGGCACATCCATCAATCTACAAGACATGGGAGAGTTACAACAGGTTATCTGGGTAGTGTTTATCCATTTTATATAAATAATACTCTTTGTAACTTTGTATAACACTACTTATTTTCTGTTTACTATAGTTTCGGCATCTTACAAAGTGTTTTATTTATACTCAAACATGTATAACGAAGTAGAAGTTGCAAAAATTACTAATTTTATCCATTTTCTAAATTCCTAGAAAAGATTGACCTATCTAGAAACATTTTAAACAAGTCAGCAATCTCTACCCCGAAAGGCTATCTAGCATTATACTTATTTTTTATGATATGATTTTCCTAATCCTAGAAAAGATTGACCTATCTAGAAACATTTTAAACAAATCAGCAATCTCTACCCCGAAATGCTATATAGCATTATACCTATTTTTTTAGACACATGAGCCTACAAAACCTCTAGTTCCTCACCCAATATCTCAATCAATACTTATCTAGTTTTGATCAAAGCTAATCTCGTCGGTTTTCAGATTCTTAAAAAAAACATCTTAAACAAATTTATAAATTTTATAGATTTATTAGCGGTCTCTTGCAGGAACTATACAGTTTCACTGTTATCTTCTATGCACAATTTGTTGCAAGATCTTAAAGTTATGTTTTTTTTTCTATTAATACTAAGTTGGTTTTCTTCCAGATCTTTAGAAAAACCCTTTTCTAAAAATGGAATTAAACAAGTCCGCGTACCTCTCAAAATGCTCTCTGGCTTCACTTCCAGAAGCTTTACAGTTTCGCACATATCTTCTAGGCACATTGACCTTAGAGATTTTAATGAATCGAATTCTATAATAATACCCATATTTTTCTGGATATTTAGAAAAACACA
This sequence comes from Ontholestes murinus, assembly GCA_963969525.1. Lineage (NCBI taxonomy): Eukaryota > Metazoa > Arthropoda > Insecta > Coleoptera > Staphylinidae > Ontholestes > Ontholestes murinus. The sequence continues at coordinate 8,609,229 of OZ018397.1, read as the reverse complement.
ATTCCTAAAAAAAAACGAAATCGAGCAAGTCATCGGTTTTCTCTAAAAGCTCTCTGATTTTTACCTCGGTTTCTCAATTTTTACTTATTTCATTTTAATCGGAGCTAATTTAATCGTTTTTCAAATTGTTTGAAATACCTCTTTTCCAAGATATAGATTGAATATATATGTCTTTAGTAACTTCTATTATATTTTAACATATATCATTTAGGCACACCAACCTACTAGATTTTAATTCATCTGATTCTTTGCCTGGTTTCTAAATCAACTATAATCTGGTTTTCTTCTAGACCCTCGGAAAGACCCTATCCCTAAAAATAGGAGGACTGTAGACCAATCCCTATAGTTATCATTGTCATATTAAAACTTTCGCTTCCTTCTTCTTCTGCTTTATATACGTCTCCCTATCAATCATTTAGATGATAATTTTATTTTCTTATTTAGGATGGTAAGGCACCTTCGTATCGCCCCATATGATGACCCCCGATCATAAGCATAAAATAATATACCTAATATCTGGACCCGAAGTTGGCCTTTTCAGCCGCCCGAGGTTGACTTTTATCATCTAAATTTGAACAGATTTTGCAACAATTCTTTAGCATTTTCAATCACTTTCATCAGAAGATCAAATGATTCACATACATCTTTCAGTCATATCAGCCTCTAAGACCTTAGAGATTCCGGTTATTTATCCAATTTCAAAAACCAATACTAATTTGGCTTTCATCCAGATCCTCGAAAAAACCTTTCCCTAAGACAAACATTGAAGTGATCGAGGATCTCAGCCTCAAACCCATCTTCTACGAGCATTAACCTACAATATTTCTAAAATTCTGATTAGTAGTAGTAGTAGTAGTAGTGTTTGGCTATCGACCACGTGGTTCTTCCACCATGTGTCATTTGTGTATTTGTGTGTGTGTAAATGAGCTTGTTACTATAAAGGATCGCCCCAGTCACAATTTACTGCAAGATCTTAAAGTTATGTTTTTTTTCTATTAATATTAAGTTGGTTTTCTTCCAGATCTTTGGAAAAACCCTTTTCTAAAAATGGAATTAAACAAGTCCGCGTACCTCTCAAAATGCTCTCTCACTTCACTTTCAGAAGCTTTACGGCTTCGCACCTATCTTTTAGGCACATTGACCTTCGATATCTTGAAGAATTTATTAGAAAAATACAATCCCTAAAAAAAGCGAAATCGTGCGAAGTCATCGTTTTTCTTCAAGCGCTCTCTGATTATTAAATCGGTTTCTTAATTATTACTTATTTCATTTTAATCAGAGCTAATTTGATCGTTTTTCAAATTGTTAGAAATACCTCTTTTCCAAGATATAGATTGAATAGTTTGAAAATATCTTTAGGAACTTTTTTTTCAGTGTCACAATGACAGACTAATTTCAAATACATCTCCCAAAAAGGAACAAAAATAGCATATTTGCTCCAATATATTCGAAATAAAGATGTTAGAAGCTGTCAGCATGTCTTACTGGTCAGTGGATGGATGTGAGTCTGAGTGGAAGAACACTGGAAACCAGTGAACTCCGCTCGTGATTCTTGCTGTCTAAATTTGTGTACCTGTTTCATTAAGTTATGTATTTTTTGTAAATGTGTTTTTAAGCAAGAATAGCAAAGTTATAAAGAATAAAGTATAGAGAATATATCATTTAGATCTTAATTAATCTGATTCTTTGCCTGGTTTCTAAACCAATGACAATCTGACTTTCATCTAGATTCTCAGAAAGATCCCATCGCTAAAAATAGGCTTTACTAATTAGCCTTCTATTTTAAAAGCCTTCTACATCCACACTTATCTACTTAACATATCTGCCTGCAAGAACTTTGGTTCCTAACCCGGCTTTTTGTTCAATACCTATCTTGTTTTAATTGAAGCTAATCTTGCCTTAGATTAGAAGTCCTCTTTCTTCATATCAGAAGATTTAATAGTTTGCAAATCTCTTTTCACAGCTATATTTTTTACACATCGGCCCGATAGATCTTAGAGAATTTGGTTTCTTCATAACAACAAATATTGCTTTTTCCAGATGTTTTTCAAGGCTAAAGTCTCTAAAAAAATTGGTTTGAAGAAGCCGTTGTTCTCCTCCAAAAGCTCTTTAACTTCTCACCGACCTTTTAAGCACATTTATATAACCTCTGATTATTCACGCGTTTCCTTAATCAATAAATATTTGGTTTTAGTCAACGCTAATCTAATCTAATCTCCCTAAGATATAAATTAAATAGTTTGGTGATCCCTTTCAGAAACTTTACAGTTTCACATTGACCTGTGCTATCTTTAGGAACCTTGTAATTTGTCCGATTTCTTAGTCAATATCAATCTGGATTCCTTATAGAGCACGTTAGCATTCTCCCCCAAAAGCTCCCTCGCTTCACACCCATCTTCTAGACACATAAGCCTGTAAAATCTCTGTTTTTGTCCGGTTTGCCTTTAATCAAAGCTAATATGTTCTTTTTAAAGATTCTAAGGAAAACCTCTTCCTTAAGATATAGATTGAATAAATGGGCGATTATTTCAGAAGTTTTACATTTTCGAATCTATTGTATAGGCACAGCGACCAGCTAGATCTAAAGAATTCTGCTTCTTTGTCAGGCTTTTAAATCACTACTAATCTGGTTTACTTACAGAGTTTTTGGAAAATACAATCCCCAAAAATGGGATTAAACAAGTCGGCATCTTTTTATTTCAAAGGTCCTTTAGCTTCACACTTATCTTTCAGGCACATCTGCATGCAAAATCTCTGATTCCTTAACCAAAATTTTAATCAATACTTATACAATACCAGTTTAGCATTGATTTGAACCATCTAGTCAATGATAAACTGGACTTCTCTAAGATGTAGATTAAATAATAATAATAATAATGATTTATTTACGACATCTCCTTTACATAATTATATGAATTTAAGTACAACACATGAAACAAATAAGCAATATAAATAAATACATGAAAATTGTAGCTACAAACAAAAAAGAATCAATAACATACAAGTATACAATAACAAATTAAGTGAATAAAAACATAAAATATTGAAAAATGATCCAATCCCCTAAGCAAAACATCTTTCAAATCTCAATGTTACTCCTTATCTATAAAATAACTTTAAATAGTAAAAAAAATAGTGTGGAGATCTCTTTTAGAAGCTCTATAATTTCACACCTATCTTCCAGGCACATCTCTAAATATTTTTAAAGATCACCACTTAACAAAAATAGAACTAAACAAGTCGGCGTTCTTTTTAAAAAGCTCTCTAGCTAAATATCTATTTTTTAGAACCATTAGCCTGCCAAACCGGGTTCTTAATCAATATTTACCTGGTTCTAATCAATGCAACTCTGCATTCCTGTCATATCCTTAGAAATATATCTTCTCTAAGACATGAGTTAAATACATCGGAGATCTCTTTCGGGTTTTCTTTAACAACCATCTTAACTATCTGGTTTGGCAGACTAAACTGTCCACCTTAATTATGTACCTACGCTTTCCCTTTTCTAAAGATACAGCACTTAAGGTTTGTTGTTTGATCGATAGTCTTTTTCATTATTCTCACAGGGTGGATTTGCTTCTCAATATGCTTTTTTTGTACATTTGTAACCTTTTTTTGTTTTCTAATTATTTCTTTAGATATGGAAACGAAAATCGAACGCGTTGGCCTTCAAATGGGGAACCATTGGCATGACCAGCCTGGATGAACCAAGGCCGAATTTTCATGGACAAATGGGCGTGGATTTGGTGACGGGAAAGCGGCAACCCCAATATCCTAGAATCAAGACGAATCTGAAGGTAATCAGCTATCTATTTTAATAGTTTATTCAAATTACTGGAACACTCATTCATATTTCACCTAACGCCAAGGGAGAGATTTTTTTTTAATAATTATTGACTAGTAAAAAAAATGTCTTAGGAAAAAAGTTTATATTTTCATAATTTTTATATAAAATTACTCAGAATAGAGTTTAAATAGTTTAGTTTAGTTTAGTTTATTTGCTTTACAAGATCTATTAAAAAAATTTACATAAAATACAAACATAAATACAATAAATCACTTTAAAATTTTGAGCATAGACCTTGAAGGCGGAGTTCACGAATTTTCATGTTCTTCCACTCGACCCATTATATTTGGCTGCTGGTAGTAATCCTCATCGGGTGATTGTGGACACTGCGGCAATATTTTAGCCATTTCAGGCGTATTTATGTCCAATTTTTGGAGACCGTTTTATTATATGTTATTAATTAACACTTAATTGGTTTTACTCGAAGCCTATTTCTACGTGTGTTGTAACCTATCATTGTTTGCACTTTCCTTAAAGCACTAAACACGAATTGAGTGCGTTTATTAATGTTGAGCATATGCGTTACACAAGAGAAATAGTCTGAATCGTGGGTGCGGCGAACGGAAACATGTGTGCATATCTTTTGACAATGGCACATGTTGGTAGCGAGGGTGAAGTGAGAACTAATTCACTTGCAAAAGAAGTCACTAGGGAGAAAGTTTTATAAGCTTTTGATGGGGTGCCGTTTTCAGTGCTAAACGAGTAATTAAGTAGAAAGCTTAATAAACTATTAAACCTATTAATTACAATTGTCAAATAATGATAATAATGATGCTGAAGGAGGAACAATGAAAATAATCGATGCTAGAATAAATGAAGACCAAATTTTGGCCGAGTTTTTATTGAGAGGATAGATAGCCTTCAAAAGTTAAAAATTTTCAAATGGAAAAATATTATGCTTTTATTATAGTTTCCAAATCCTTGACAAAAACCAATCCAAAAGGAATAGTGCTGAAAATTTCAAAAATCTCGAAGGTTACTGCAGAATATTAGCATTTTTTTAAGAGAAGTTTCTAAAAATCTCCGATAAAATAAGGAAATTTTTGCTTAAAAATTCTAAAAATTTAAGCATATTTTTCTGGAAAAAAATCCTAGAAAACTTTTTATCCTTATGAGAAAACTTGAAATAAATATTGCTGACCCCTTGATACTTTGAAGACAATTTTGGCGATGTTTGAGAGAAGTTTCTCGGTTAAGTTCTAGAAATATAAAAAAGAAATTAAATAAAAAATTAAAAAATCTGGCAAGAAATTGAAAAATAATAATACTGTATTTATGTTTATGTTTATGTTTATACTCAAATATAAAACAAAACGTACAAAAATTTTGACTGGATGAAGCTGGGCGGAGTTCGTGCAGCTGCGACGTTCTTCCACTCTAACCCTTGTATTGGTCCATAATGATGAGGGTGTAAATATCCTCTTGGATACCTTTATTCTATTTTTAAATACTTGTATTTACATTTTGATCCCTTTTAGGGGAGACGTTTTGGCTGTTTATGTCAGCATGACAGATATATATGACATATAAAAACTTCTATAATAAGAGTCTTGTCTAAAAATTCTATAAATTACAAGTAAAATATAAAAAAAGTTGCAAAAAGGGTTGCTAAAAAGTTGCAGATATCTTAAAGATCAATTGGCAGAAAATTTAAGAACACTAAAAGTAAAATGTTCTTTTTGAATTTTCTGAAAAATTCTAGAAATTTCAAATATATTGTTTCCTCTCCTTTCTTCTATTTTACTTCTGCGTTTTGTTTTTTTAACACTAATTCTACTTTTCTTACTGCTCTAAATTATTTTTAAAGACAAAAAGGAAAATTATTAAAACAACAATAAGAAAAAAGAGAAATTCTTTAAGAAGGGACATTCCTCGAAAAATGTTTTTAAGATAAGGTATGAAGTCCCTAAACCCACATTATTTTCTACATAATTTGGAAAAATCTAGAAAAAATTATTGTTAGAATATTTGAAAATTACAAGACAATTTTCATGAAAAAATTGCCAGAATCCTTATTAAACCATTTTAAAACTTTTTTTGAAATCTATAAAATAACTGGAAATGCCTTGAAACATTAAACATTAAAAAATTACTATAAAATTTCTATAAGATTCCCTATAAATATTAAAACAATTAAAATGGCAAATTTTTTACGAGATATGACAAGAGATTTTGGAAATTCTATTACTGTTTCTAAAATTTCAGACCCGTTTAAGATTTTCTTTATTTTATAATTTCCTGAAAAATTCCAGAAATTCTCGAAAAAAAATTATCGCAATTTATTTAAAAAAATTTTTTTTAAAAAGTATTCCCAGAGAAAAAAAATGTAATAAGAAGTCTACGAAAATTTAAAAAAAAAACCCTCAAAATTCTACTACAACTTGAGGAAAAATTGCTGGAAAAATGAAATAATAAAAAAATTAAAAAATCTACAAAATTCTGCCAAAATGAAGAAATGACGAGGCGTAAATAAAATTCTCGAAAGTTAAAAGAAACTTTGCAGAACAACAAATTGCTAAAGAATTTTCTAACCCTTGTAGAAACTTTGCAAAACTTTTAACATAAATTGCTGAAAGATTTTCGAAATTTTGAAGAAACAATGCTGGAAAATATGGAAACCACGAAAAAAAAACTTGTAATTATAAAAAAGGGAACTTTTAAGAAAATAATAACACTTATAGAAAAAAATCTAGAAACCTATTACAAGAAAAGATAAGAAATTCTATAAGACTCAAGAAAAATCTTTGGAAGATGGTTGAAATGTTGCTGTATGATGCAAGATATTTAAAAGAGCAAATTTTGGAATACTGTAATAAATCTGTAATAAAAATAGTTAGAAAATTTTATAAATCTCAAAGAAAATTCTCAGGATTTATAAAAGAATTTCCTCAAAATAATTGCTCACATTTTTTTTAAATCTATAAGAATAATTATAGTCTGTTCGTTATATCTTTCGTCGTACGTCACAAACCATCGCTTCAAAAAACGACGAAAGTTTTACAGTGCGCCCTTTTTCTAACGCATTTGGTTTTCTTTATCAGACTGAATGTTTTTGCGTCGTTTCTCGAAGCGATAACGTACGACGAAAAATCCAACGAACAGACTATAGAGAATATTAAAATGTTTTAATTGTGTAGGCGTTTACTTTGTGGTAAAGGTATCTAACCTTTACCACAAAGTAAATTCGTAATTATAAATCATAAATTTATATTTGATAATGACTAGCTAATAGTCAAAACTATAGTCACGTGTAATTTTAAACAAAGTGGTAAAACAAAGTAATCGTGTTTCCTTCTTCATTAAATTTTTTAATAAGAAGTTTCTAATATTGAGGCAAACGATAACGATTCCCGCAAATTTGAAGAAAATCGTCGAAACAAAATTGCTATAAATTATTTTTTGCTGTCAACAACAGCGTCGGACCGGTTGCGATCTATTTTGGATCTCATCAGCGAAGCGCAGTTAGAAATGGATGGATCTCTCTCTGGACTTTAAATTGCTATAAAACGTTTACAAAACATAAATTGCTGATAAATTCTTGGTTTTACAGAAAAAGGAACTCTTTTAAAAAGATATTTCTAGAAAGAGAATCTGGGAAAATTTTAGAATTCGTAGACAAAGTGTTTAAAACTTGAAACAAAAATTGCTGAGAAATTGTCAAAATCTAGACGAAACATTTCTGAAGAAATCTCGAATAAACAAATTTCAATTCAAACAAATTGTAGAAAGCACGAAATATCCTTGTTGTTTGGAAGAAAGGTTGCTGGAAAATTCTAGATATTTTGAAAATAAATTGCAAGTAAATAACTTATTTATTTAAAATTTTATACATATTGAAGATGGCCCTAAGTACAGCTCTAAGGTTAAGTGTACAAAGGTGGACCAAACTAGGCATGGGGCAATCTTTGGAAGAGCGACTCAGATGAACGCTCTTCTGGGGAAGTATCAGGACCATGTTACTCTGACCTACTTTTTCGAAAGACACTACACCTCACAAAACTCTGAGGCTTCTGAAGCTCAGAAAGGAAGAAAGAAAGAAACAGATGCAGACATATATTATGCTGAACTGAATCTAAAACTAAAAATACATTCCGCGATCATCCACGCGGAATTCGTAGAGATACTTGTTAGTGTCCGAAAAATAACTGAACTTGGGATATAATGAGAAAACTGCATTCACACAGACAGTAAACCCAGTATTGCTATCTCAATACATCCAAGGTTTCGTTAAGACTGGCAAATTAATTTGTTATTGCACAGGAGGCGGCATCTGTAGATAACGATAACAGAATTACTCTGTTCTGGGGCAAGGCATACTCAAATACGAGAGGGAACGATCAGGCGGATGCTCTAAGAAAAGAGGGAACATCTTTGAAAACCGACAAGAGGCCTGTGTCCCTATTCAAAAGCAATCTGTCATACATACTCCAAGATATCAAGATATGACTCTAGCAGAACACAAAACAAGGTAGAATAACGTATCCACTTGAGCTCATTCAACAAACACAAATCAAACAGCCAACGCTAAAGTAAATATTGTGATAATCTTTTCAGTTTAAACCTAGAATCCCTGACTGGTATCCTAACTGGACAGGTTAAAGAAATACCTCTATGTATTAGGAGTCGCTGAAGGTCGCAACTGCAAAGGGTGCAACGAGAAAAGGGCGTCTTCGGAGCATATCCTTTGCTACTGTCCCGCTCTAGCAACATTAAAGAAGATCCTGCTGGGAACTAAAGGACCAAAACAAGCCGACCTGGGAGACTTGAAGATTTTGTAACTCTAAAAATTTGTTTTTACTCATTCGCATCGTCATTTAAATAAAGTATTTGAAGAAAATTCTTGCAATATAAGAAGATATTCTTAATAAATTTTGATAAAGTAGGACAAGAAATGGCGGAATATCTCTAAGAAATGGAAGAAGAAATGCTGGAAAATTCTAATTGCTTTAAAATGATTTTAATGAAGATTACAATGAAGAGTCATTCACAAAACTTCAACAAAATTAGTTCGTAAAGTTCATAAATGCTGTTAAAGTCTAGAAACCTTAAAGGAATTTATTGCAATATGAACGTGAAATTCCTGGAAAATATCGATTAGATAAAGTAAGAATTCATTGAATATTATTTAGAAATAAAAGAAAAATTCTGGAAAAGTGGCTTCTTTATTTTTATTTTCAAATTTAAATTTCTATATATAATGTAAGAATTATAACTTTATTAGTATAGAAAATAAGACCTTTATGAGTAGAAAACACTTTGTTACAAGGGCCAAACAAAAAATATAGAATATTAAGATAGCAAGACTGTTAGATTTTCAAATTTTGTGTATTTTAAACAGTACATATGTTTGGCCACTGTGGCCAAATTTGAAAATCTAACAGTCTCGTTATCTTAATATTGAATATTAATTTGCAACGCCTAAATGCCTCAACAATCAAACATATAGGAGTAATTTTTATAGTTATCGAATATAGATACTATAAAATAGATTACTTATAATGCCTTCATAAAGTCTTTGGAATGCTATGAGAACCTTGACTTTTTTTCTGGTCGTTCTTATTGTCTTCTATTTCTATATATCTGAGAGTTAAGAGCTTGTTTGGTGATCCAAGAAGTCTATCTGGCAAAAGAAAAAATTGTGGTCTTTTGTAGCCAAATTATCTGATAAAAAACAGGCACCCTCTATAGTCTCTTGCCTATTTTTATTAAATCGATATGTAACCCAAAAAAATTCTGAATTTTATTGTTAGTTGAAATATTGAGCGTTATACTGTCTAGGGTGATTTTTAAACAAAATTGTCACAGTTAAATAAATGTTGGTAGCTTACGCTATTCGGGAATCAAAACAGCAATTCATGGAATGGCGGAATACAAAATCTTCCATGAACGTGAACATGAAACAGACAATTTCAACTAGGAGTATCATGTGCATCGCGTTTTGGGAAACTCGGTTACTTCTTCACTTTTTGCCTCGTGGTGAAACAATAAATGCTAAAAATTACTACAAAGACGCGGTATGCTGAGTAAAGGAATCCTTCAGCTTCACGAAAATGTTTGGCTGCACACATCAAGCATAATTTGGCTACGAACAACTTGATCTTTTGCCTAGATCTAGTTCCCAATGACTAACACCTGTTTCTGAATTTGAAGAAGCATCTCAAAAGTGAGCGATGATAGCCTCAAAACGACTGTGAAAAAATTTCAGCAATTATGTGTAAAAGTAGATTAAAGTACAGGCTTTCGTGAAAAAATAAAATTGTAATTGAAAGTACTCTATTACTGATGAAGCTGTAAATTTAATTACACTTGGTTTCATTCAGAATTTTTCTCTATTTACTCGACTAGTTTTGAGTTTTAAGGCATTATCTTGACATAATCTTCTAATGTGCGAGAATTTTGCTTAAATTTCTAGAATTTCCCAGCTGAGGTTTTTAAAAATTTCTCTTGTATGTATACAGGGTGACTGACGAAAAACCTTTGGTGCTGAATCTCGCTTATTTTTGATCCGATTTGAATAAATAAAATATCAAATTAAATGATTTTTAAAAGACTTTAATATGAACTGTACTGATATTTTTTCTTGCATCCAGTTTTTGACAAAAGACGATCAACTTTTTTTTTTAAATTGCACTGTATATATATTTTGTACTGATCCGCAAGGAGATTTTTTTCTGAATCTAAATTTGTAAACGATTTTATCCATTCATCAAACCAAAGTCGAGAAATTGAGGATTAAAAAAAAATTAAAAATCAAATACCTATAGTAAACAATATACAATATTCCGAATGTCAAAAGTGACAGTGTCAGTCATTGGTACAATACTGCAATGATTTTTAATAATTTCATAATAAAAATGTTCCAAGATTTCAAAAACTGAAAAACGATTTCTGTAGAAGCTCAAAATTCTAGTACAGTGTTTGAAATATTGCAACATTTTAATTATGAAATAATTAAAAATCGTTGCAGTATTGTATCAATGGCTGTCACTGTCACTTTTGACATTTAAAATAAGGTCTGTATATTGTTTACAATGGATACTTGACTTTTTATTTATTTTTTTAATCCTCAATTTCTCGACTTAAGTTTGATGTATGGATAAATTTGTCTACAATTTTATATTCAGAAAAAAAATCTTGCGAATCAATAAAAATATATATACAGTGCAATTTAAAAAAAAATGTTAATCGTATTTTGTCAAAAACTGGGTGCGAGAAAAAAATAACAGTTCAGATCCTATTAAAGTCTTTTAAAAATGGTTTAATTTGATGTTTTATTTATTAAAATCGGATAAAAAATAAGCGAGATACAGCACCAAAGGTTTTTCGTCAGTCACCCTGTATATTAATATACTTTTTAACAGTTTTTTTTAAATTATATTTACAATTTTCAAGCATTTTCTCTTATATTTAGAGACTTTATACTTAATCTTATATAAGTTTTCTCCAGGAATATTGAGAATTTTATTTGATACCACTTTATAGCAGAATTTTAATCAGAAAATTTCAAATTAGGAGTCTCTTATGAAAATTTATTTTTAAAATATCAATAATTTTTCAGCAACTTTTCATTTAACTTTCAAGGATTTTCCGTAATATTTATTAAAGTTCTACCATTTCTTCTCTCTTCTTGTTGGAGTTTTCTACAATTTTTTGGAATGTTTATTTTCGATTATTAAATTTTCTTCGCAGATTTTTCAGAATTTTTTCGTCTAAATTTTGACAATTTTTGTTCCAAGTTTTAAACATTTTTTCTAAAATTTCTAAAATTTTCAAGGCAAAGATTTATAGAATTTCCAGAATTTGTTTTGTAAAACTTTTCTAGAAATTTGTTATCTTTTTTTAAGTGTTACTATTTCTTTGAAAGTTTCCTTTTCAATAATTCCATAAAATGTTCTTCTAGGTTTTTAGATTTATCGGGCATTTTTTCTTCTGGATTTCGAAAATGTTTCAGCAATTTATGTTTTAAGTTCTGCAAACTTTCTCCAAGGGTATAAAAATGTTATACTTTTTATTTTATTTATTTTATTTAAAGTCAAGAAAGAGATAGAGAGAAAGTTAAATACTCGAAAGTTAATTTCGTTTCAAAGTCTCTAACTGCGCTACGCTGATGAGATTGAAAATAAAACAAAACCGTTCCGTGCCTAATTAAAAATTATTACATTATTATAATGTGTAAAAACGCTCAAGAAATAAATTCTCATTATTACTTTTATTTTCATCACCTGTAAATACATTATTTAATTTACTCAGAAAATAATTAATTTAGAGAAGTTTATTTTTTGGCAACATTTCTTCTAATTTGTGATAATTTGCCTTTATTTATAGAATTTCTCAGCATCATTTATTTTGTTAAAGCTTATCTGGCAACCTTTCATCCAACTTTCAAATTTATAATTACTTCTTGTAAGAGTTTTCTAGAAATTTCTTTTTAAAAGTTTAATTATTTTCCTGAAAGTTTCCTCTTTAAAATTCAAAGAATTTTTTTTGAGGCTTTCAGAATTATTCCAGGTATTTTTCTTCTAGATTTTGAAAATTTCTCTGCAATTTTCATTTTCCGTACCAATGTTTTGCAAACTTTTTTTAAAGTTTGAACATTTTATATCAATTTGTTTTTTCATTTCAATAAATTATCTTTCATCTTGTGAGATTTTTACTTTTGCCTCAATACTAGGAATTCTAATATACTCTAATAATTATTCATCAAGATTTCTAGAAGTTTTGAGCGCTTTTCTGTAATCAGAGAAGTGTTTTATTATATCATATAAGTTTTCTTGTTAAGTGTCTATTTCGAGGAAATTCATTTATAAATAGCAAAAATTTGCTTAAACCAGCTTGCTATCCAACACCAAAAGGTACTAATTGATCAGCAATTGCGAGGAAAATTACAGAAAAGGAGAAAAATGGAAAACCAAAAGTAACAGAAGCACTGAACAATAATATTAATATTAATAACACTCATTTATTGTAGATATACGAATTTTTTTCATGTTTTTCTAATTACTACTCAACAACTTCTTTCAAGAAATTTCTGGCAAAGGTAGTGATGATATCAAGAAGGCTGTGCATAAAAGGTTTATGTAGTCAGGTAGAACAGTATTAGAAGTACAAACTGGAATGGAATTTTTTAACTATTTTCATTGCAGATTTTTAGAATTATTCAAGAATTACAAAAAAGAAAAAATCTTTAAATATTCCATAATTTTCTGGCAATTGATCTTCAAAATATTTACCATTATCCAACAACATTTCATTCAATTGATATTCATTGAATTTCCATCATCTATTCCCTATTTTTGTAGAATTTTTTTTCAAAAATTGTTTCTTTTTCTATAGTTTTCTATATTATCAAGATTCTAATGTTCTCCAAGAATTTTTCTTCAAGATTTTTAGAATTTTTGAGCAATTTCTATTCTTTGTTAAATTTATTTACGAAATCCTCTTATAAAAAAAATATATTAATTTTATGAAATTTCTGCTACAAATTACGAAAGTTTACTTTTAGATTTATAGAAGAAAAGAAAACTTTTTGCCAATTGAATTTAAAAATAATTACCATTTTCAAGCAACTCTTTATATACAAGTTTTCTTTGTTATTTATAAAATTTCCAGCATATCTGCTCTCTTTTTGTAGGAGCTTTCACTAAATCTGCTTTAAAGCATTTGCTGCAATTTCGATTTCCTTTTAATTTTTAATTTTTGGAATCATCGAATTTTCTTTAACGAGAATTTAACGAGAATTTACTGCAAAGATTTGGAAATATCCCAACAATTTTTCTTTTATATTGCTAAAATATCTGTTGAATTTATTTATTGTTCTAACAATTGAAGACTCGTAATGAAAACCTTGCCAAAAAAATCAAAATTAGTTTTATACCCAAAAAGTATGTTATGTCAAGGCTAACAACCTGTAAAAAGCGCTAAACGCCACGATCTTTGGAAATTGTTTCAAAGTATTTTAATAGATGGCGGACGTGTCAACTTCAGCGGTTCGAGCAAAGAAAGCCGTGTTAAGTGCCAGACGTATTATAACCTCATTATTACTTCACGTTTAACATGCATTGGGTGTTTCAACTAAATTACTGAATACATGAAGGCTGACAATGCTGAACCATCTAGTTCATCCTCTAAGAGGAAAAGAGAAGATGGAGAAGAAAGTAATAAAACTCTCAATAAACTGAGAAGAAGTAACTTATGTCGAAAGAAGAGGCAAAAAAACTCAACATCAGACATACTCAATCCAAAATGAAAATTTAGTGGTAGCACATATTTCCCAGTTTTCCAGGGAGGAAAGTCACTATGGAAGGATGAAGAGTGGCAAAGAATATCTGAGTCAAGATTTAAACATTAATTGATTGTATCGCGCTTTCAAAGACACCTATCCGAATTCTGATATAACCTATCGTTTCTACTATACTACTTTTAATAAACAAATTCCAAAGTTAAAATTTCACCATCGACGCACTGATAAGTACCAAACGTGTGATTTATTGAACATGCAACACAAATGGACTCTCAACAAGTATTTTTCCTACCAGCCTTTACACACAGCCAAATGTATTATTTACGCCAACTTTCTTGCTATAATTTTGGCGTCCACGTTGCTGATACCAATAAAAGGCACATGCATTTATGGTATGAGGGAATATTTGGGAGAGGAGTTAACGAAATTGCGTCATGCATTTGGAAAGCAGTTACAAGTGCAATAATAAGAAAGAAAAAATTAAACATATAGAGTGATAACTGTGCTGGACAGAACAAAAATAAAATGATGCTATGTGTATGTATTTTAATGGTAACAAAAGGATATGTTCAAGAAGTTAACCAGAAATTCTTGGTTTCTGGTCATTCGTTTGTAAGTTGCGATCGAGATTTCGCCCAAATTGAAAAACGAAAACGATTAGAAAAGTGCGAAGTCCCTCTAGATTTAGTCCACCTAATGACATCTGCAACCCCAAACAATCCATTTATTGTAACTTTAATGCAGTCTGAGGATTTCAAAGATTTTAAAGCTGCTGCTGATTCAAGACTAAATACCATCAAGCTTCAAATTTCAAAAGCTGCATGGATTGAGATTTCCACAGCACATCTTGGATAAGTAAAATTTAAACAAACATTAAGCGCCTCTGAAACTATTTTGCAACATAACTCATTTTTCATGAAACATTATTGTCACTTAACACGCTTTTTCAAATGTCAACATAGTAACTTTTTTATACAATTCGAAGTACATTAACCAAAAATGTGTTGTCACAGGCAGAAATAATATATTGCGTCACTAATTGTACAAAGTTTGCAAACTATTTGGTCCGCAAATGCACGTCACTTGCGAAAAAGTTATCAATTCTAAAAGTTAGGCATTTAGCACGGTTTTCATTACAAGTCTTCAATTTATTTTCGAGTAAATTTTCTTGCATTTTGTTAAAATTTTGCTTATTTTTTTAGAATATTCTAGCATCGTTTATCTGGAAGCTTTTTAGATTTTTTTCTGGATTTTCAGATTTTCTTCATATTGGAAAACTTCTAGAATTTCTCAACAATTCTTTGTCTAACTTGCAAAGATTTTTCGTGATATTTATAGAATTTCCAAAGTCCCTTTTCTCTTTTTAAATGCGTTTCCTAGAAATTTCTTTCTAAAAGTGTTATTATTTTCCTTATAGCTCCTTTTTTCTTGATTCAAAGAATTTTTTTCAAGATTTTCATAGTTTTAAACCAAATTTTCTTCTAGACTTGAAAATATTTTAGTAATTTTTGTTTTTATCCAGTTACTCGACTAATTTTGCATCAAGATAATTCTTTAGAAAGCAAAACTAGCCGTGTAAATAGCAAAAAATTGTGAAACCAAGTGTAATTTAATTTAAACCTTCATCAGTAATAGTTTAAAATGTTTTCATGATAAGTCATTCAAAAAAGTTACCCTAGTTGTAACAAATGAAAAATTTCTAGTGTAACGCTTCAAAGATTATGTTGTTTTACAATTCCCCTTCTGTATATAGTCATTTCTGTCCTCTTAGCGATGGTAATATATTATTATAACATATAAAAATGTAAATTTCCTTGCTTTTAACATTGTTTCTCCATTCATACTGTGGCTGATTTAAATGCGAAACACCTCCACTTTGCATGGCGTTATCGCGGGGGCGTACTGTAGTGATAAAAGTGCAAATGTTCTTCGATTGCAATAAATATTTATGATTTATTCAGGCGTTGCAGCACCAACTGCTCTCGAATTTTACTATGGCACATTTTCCACACTCGTCCTACAAGAATAATTTATTTTACGATGTTCGTTTCATCTGCATTACAAGGAAATTTACTTCGATTGCAGACAGATGTGTATCTTACCAGTTTTAATAGGGGTATTTAAATTCTTTTAGAAATAAATACTAAAGTATACAGGGTGACTGACGAAAAACCTTTGGTGCTGAATCTCGCTTATTTTTTATCCGATTTTAATAAATAAAACATCAAATTAAACCATTTTTTAAAGACTTTAATAGGATCTGAACTGTTATTTTTTCTCGCACCCAGTTTTTGACAAAATACGATCAACATTTTTTTTTTGAATGGCACTGTATATATATTTTTATCGATTCGCAAGGAGATTTTTTTTCTGAATATAAAATTGTAGACAAATTTATCCATACATCAAACTTAAGTCGAGAAATTGAGGATTAAAAAAATAAATAAAAAGTCAAGTATCCAATGTAAACAATATACAGACTTTTAATTAAAACCCTCGCTTATGTTTTACTGATTGGAGGGTGGGTTTGAGGCCACCCACCCACCCTACATATACAGATTAACTTTAATTACTGATCACCTCGCGGTTTGCAATAACTTTAATTACAAAATTTGAATAAAAGAAAATTGTCAGAAGTAAAACTTTTGATAAAGAAAATGGTTGCGACCGTTACTACGTGGAAATCCATACAAATTATTAAAATTTTAGAGCTTCCAATAAAATCTGCACTATTTAGAAAGCGGGTTGAATTAAAAAATCGTGAAACCTAGAGAAGAAATTTGTGGAAATTTCTTAAATTCTTGAAAAAGTAAGTCTAGATTTTAGGAAAAAAATTCTAAAAAATCTAGGGCCTCAAGAAAAATCTCGATTTCTACAAACAAATTTTTTAAAAAGTTCTAGAGCCCCAAGAAAATCTTTAATTTATAAGATAAGAAGATAACCTTGAAATCTGGAAATGTTCTAAAAAATTCTAGAGCCTCCTAGAAATTTAGTAGACCTGTTGAAGAAATATCTTGAAATCGGGAAGAGAAATTGTGGAAAATTCCTTAAAGTTTCTCAAAAATAAGAAAATATTTGTAGGGGAAAATTTTCTAAAAAATTCTAGACCCTCCAAGAAAAATTCCACAATTTAGAACTTTCTAAATAATTTTATAGCCTCTAGTTGAAACAAAATGTTGAATTCTAGAGAAGCAATTACTGATATTCGCCTGAATTCTCGAAAAGAAAAGGAATTAAAAAAACATTTAGAGGCTGAAAGAAAATCTTCGAAATTTATAAGAATAGTTCAAAAAAAATTTAATTTGGGGAAGAAGTTATTGGCCATTTTCTAAACTCTAAACTTTTAGAAAAAAATTCTAGAATGCCTCAAGGAAAATCTTTACAATTTAAAAGACGACGAAGTCTAGATTTTAGAAAAAAAATTCTAAAAAATCTAGGGCCTCAAGAAAAATCTAGATTTCTACAAACAAATTTTTTCAAAAGTTCTAGAGCCCCAAGAAAATCTTTAATTTATAAGATAAGAAGATAACCTTGAAATCTGGAGGAGCCATTTCTGGAAATTTTCTAAAAAATTCTAGAGCCTCCTAGAAATTTAGAAGACCTGTTGAAGAAATATCTTAAAATCGGGAAGAGAAATTGCGGAAAATTCCTTAAAGTTTCTCGAAAATAAGAAAGGATTTGTAGGGGAAAATTTTCTAAAAAAATTCTAGACCCTCCAAGAAAAATTCCACAATTGAGAACTTTCTAAATAATTTTATAGCCTCTAGTTGAAACAAAATGTTGAATTCTAGAGAAGCAATTACTGAAATTCGTCTGAATTCTCGAAAAGAAAAGGAATCAAAAAAACATTTAGAGGCTGAAAGAAAATCTTCGCAATTTATAAGAATAGTTGAAAAAAAATGTAATTTGGGGAAGAAATTATTGGCCATTTTCTAAATTCTAAACTTTTAGAAAAAAAAAATCTAGAATGCCTCAAGGAAAATTTTTGCAATTTAAAAGACGATTTCAAAAAAAATCTTGAACTCTGGAGAATGAATTGTTAGAAATTTCCTGAACCCTCGAGAAAATAATCTAGATTTCTAGATGTAAATTCTAAAAATTCTAGAGCCTCAAAGAAAATCTTTACGATTTAAAAGAGAAGTTGAAAAAATCTTGAAATGTGGAGAAAAAATTACTAGAAATTTCCTGTGCCTTGACTTTTAAAAACAAATTTTCTAAAAAGTCTTTATTTAAATCTTCGCAATTTACTAGAAATTCAAATTGATACAATAAAAATTCGTTATTATTTTTTTACTATTTTAAATTATAATGAAATTACGAAAATTCTTCCACTAATAAATTACCAGCAACGAAGAGAATTAAAAATGCTGAAAATTAGAAATTCGTTTTTCAATTGTTTTTCAGTATTTTTAAAATAACTTTTCATAGCAAGGACGGTTTAAAAAAATTCTTTTACGAAATGATTCCTAACATCAAATACAAGTTGATGGACTAAAAATCTTGAATTTTTTTTCGCAATTTAGATAAGAAATTCCTAAAATTTCGATATAAAGATACAAGAAATTTTGTAAATTTCCAGAAATATTGCAAAAATATTCTAAAAAACAACTCTCGAAAAATTGCTTTGCTATATCCAAAACAAATTGCTCAAAAATACTAGAATTTACAGACCTTTTTGAGAAAAAAAAACTAACAAAATAAGGAAATAAATCTAAATAATTAACAGAAAATACTAAAATTTTTAAAAAGATATTTATAGCAAATTCTAAAATCATTAATGAAATTCTACAACCTAAATATACAACAAATAATAACATTTAAGAAAAAAAATAGTAGACTCATTGGAGAAATTTCTAGAACTCTAAAAGAGAAATTGTTGGAAATTTCTAGAAACCTTTAAAAAATCTACATTTCTAGAAAAAAAAAATTCTTAAAAATTTCTAAAAACTTCGCAATTTAAAAGATAGCTTGAAAAATAAACAATCTTGATATCTGGAGGAGAAATGATTGAAAAGAGTCTAGATTTCTAGAAAAATCTATAGTCTCCTAATCTGAATATGCGTTACTGGAAATTTCTGAACTCTCGAAAAAAAGTGTAAAATTATGGAAAAGATTTTTTTTTAAATTTTTGATCCCTGAAGAAAATCTTTGCAATTTATAAGACAATATTAAAATCTGGAAGAGAAATTACTGAAAACAGCCTCAAAGAAAATTCTAAAAATATTGAAACGAACTTTCTAAAAAATCTAGAACTCCCGAATAAGACCTTTGCTAAAAATTCTGGAAATATGAAGAAGAAATTACTGTTAACTTCTAGAATCCTCCAAATAAGTTCTAGAAATCTACAAGGAAAACTTGTGAAAAATTCTAGAATTCTTGATCAAAATATTTTGGAAAGGAAGATGCAAAAAATAAATTTCTGAAACTTTTAGAAGCCTCTAAGTAAGTTCTAGAAAATTAGAAGAAAATTTCTTAATAAATTGTAAAGCTAAACAAAATCTTGAAAGAACTTTCTGAAAAATCTAGAACTCTCGAATAAAAAATTCAAAAATTCTGGAAATATGTATTAATTTATTAGATAAGAAAAAGAAATTACTGTACACTTTTAGAATCTTCAAAAAAAGTTTTATAAACCTAAAATGAAATCTTGTGAAAAATTCTAGAAACCTCAATGTAAAAGAAAAACTAAAAGTACGGATCATCTGAGAAAATTATAGAAATTTAGAAGAACATTTTCTAATAGAAAAAGTTGAACAAAATCTTGTATAGAAACCACGAAGAAATTTTTATAAATAAATATAAATAATGACTTTTTGAAACTCTTGAATGAAATCTTTGCTAAACCTGTAAAAATTTTTAGAATTCTCGATGAAAATCCTTTGGACCTCAAAACGGATATTTCCACAAAACAAATTTTCAAAAGAAAATCATGATCACAATACTAACCCTATATATACTTCGTATATAGGGAAAGTAAAAATGTAATTAAAATAGAAACATTGAATCACACGGCGGAAGGACCACGTGGTCCATAGCCAAACACTACTACTACTGCTACTACTAGAAACATTGTTGGCAAATGTAATGTATTAAATATTGTTTTATTATTTTGTTACAGATGTACTGCGTATCATTTCCAATTGTGTTCCTGTGCATGGCGTTCGCATTCGTAATAATGCTGATATCATTCTGGGTGGAGGATTACGTCAGAAAATTGGACACCGAGTGGAGTGGCACTCTGCTGCCGTTGCCGAGCGTACTGTATACTGCACTAGTCTACATCATGAACGTTTATTACAGGAAATTGGCGACGCGGCTCACAGAATGGGGTAAATAAAACAATTTGTCGCACGGGCCCCCGCCATTATCCGATTGCAGTTAGTCCGGGGCGATAACTGCCCCGGCTCAAATTTACAATATTCCGAACTCTAATCGGCACATAAATAAATTAACCGCTGTTTAATTTACGGTATCGTTGCGTACAATCTGGCGACGGTTATTGATTGACGAATTGAAGGTAAAACATGAAGGGATTTAGAATATTTAAAAGTATTTTGGTATTTCATTTTTAAAATATATTAAAATCCTTCAGTTTGTTGTAGAAAATTAAGTAATAATTTAAAAATACGAAATCATTTCGTGAATCTACAACAAGGGATCTTACTAAGACTTCAAAACAAATTACTTGTTGAAACAACTACTTATCTGGCTATTAATAATAATAATAATAATAATAAACAAACTTTATTTCAAATAAGTAGTCACAAAATTAATACAAAAATTTTGGAAAATAAATGAAATAAAAGAAATTAACTAAAAACTAAAAATCTAGAAATTCTTTTATTTACTTTTAATACATATTAAAGTATTTGTTTAAATTATACAGGGTGTCCCGTTAATGCGGGGAAATGGCTTCATCATAGATTCCTGAGGTCAAAATATGACGATTTAACGCAACTTATCTATATCCAAAAATTTACGGTTAAGCCGGAATTTGGCTTCAAAGTTTCAATTTTTTTTATTTCTTTTGTTTATAACAATTGAACGCTTTATTTGATTTGAATGAAATTTATTTCTAATAACTACCATAATATAATACACCATTTCAGTTATTATGACTATTATTGGTTAACAAGAAGTATAAGAAACAGTAGTACCACCACTTAAAAACTAAAATATTTTTTTATTGATGCATCCAATAAAATCCAAAAAAATCTATTTGAAAGGGCATTAGATTTAAAAACTTCTTTGACTCTTACTAGTTTTTGATATCTTGTACGGTTTTTGCACAAAAAAATAAAATATGAATATAGTATACCCATTATGCACTCATTAATAAGTAAATAAACTTACTCAATTGAATAAAAATTCAATAATATCAATTAATAAAATAAATCAAAACAACATCTAACACTTTTCAAACAATTTTCTTTGCAAAAACCTAATACAAACAAGATATCTGTTTGTTCCAAATATGAATATTTATGAACTATAATAAAGTTAAAAATTAATTCTTAAAAACACTAAATAATTATTATTATACATAATTTACATTTTTTAAACAAAGACGGCCCCGAAAAACATTTATTTTCGATTCGATGAAAAAGTAGATTTTGTTTTTACTAGATAAAAAAGATATATTTTATTTTTTTGTGAGAAAACCGTAAAAGATATCAAATATTATTAAGAGACAAAAAAGTTTTTAAATTAAATGGTCTTTGAAGCAGTATTGTTTTAGTTTATATTAGATTCACCAATAAAAAAATATTTTAGTTTTTAAGTGGTGGTACTACTGTTTCTTATACTTCTTGTTAACCAATAATAGTCATAATAACTGAAATGGTGTATTATATTATGGTAGTTTTTAGAAATAAATTTCATTCAAATCAAATAAAGCGTTCAATTGTTATAAACAAAAGAAATAAAAAAATTTGAAACTTTGAAGCCAAATTCCGGCTTAACCGTAAATTTTTGGATATAGATAAGTTGCGTTAAATCGTCATATTTTGACCTCAGGAATCTATGATGAAGCCATTTCCCCGCATTAACGGGACACCCTGTATAATCCTGCTTCCAGCAGAAAAACCTAAATAGTTGTTTTATACTTTTTAAGCGAATTTAGTTTCTTTATACACATTGGTAGAGCGTTTTAGAATTTAATGCATCGATAGTTAAAGTGAGCTTATGTTGCGGATATACAATTTCTTTATTACGAGTAGGAAATTGTCGGTCATCATTAGTAAAGAAAATCTGTTTGAAGACAAATATTAAACACACGTATATAAATAGTGAAAAAACTGTTTGGATTCTATTTAACTTAAACAGTCCTCGGCATGACGCTCTATATCAGGCATGTGCAACTTCAGCAAGACCGCGGGCCGGAAAACAAATTCAACCCAAAATCGCGGCCCGGACCTTTTATTTCAATTTATAAGGAACTGAGAGATACGTAGTTTGATTTAATATGTACATGTATGTAGTCATTTATTAGAATTGGCTTTCAGAAAATAGATTAAAATAAACACGTACAAACATATTTAATGCGAAGACTGTACCTTCATATTTTTCACCAAATAATCAATATTTGGTGATATATCGGATGTCGCAACACGCAGAGTGTTCTCCAAATGTAAATCTCTTAATCTTGTACGTGTTTCTGATTTAACAAACTTCATTCTCGAAAATAGCTGCTCACATTTGTATGTACTTCCAAATAATGACATTATTTTTTGAGCCAAAGATGAGAGATTTAGAAATTTATCGGTTGGTAAATATTTTTTATAAAAATTGGCTAAATACCGCTTTAAGATCGGATTTTTTGCAATTTAATGAGTTTCATTTGCAATGAAAATGGAACTTCTTCTATTTCCACATCAAATAGGGAGGAAAACATTTTCAGACTTGCTTTTTGGCAGCGAAAATCTTTAAACCTGGTGTTAAATTCATCTGTTAAAAATTGTAAAACGTTTGCAAAAGTTTCGAAGCTAGCATGATCTTTATGATTTGCAAAAGTGGGAAAATGGTAGGTATTTCCTGTTCGGAGCTGATTTTCCCAAAGTCTTAATTTATTTTGGAATGACTTGACGTGACCATACAATTCATGAACAAGTTGTTCTTGGGTTTGCAAATTGTATTTAATTCATTCATATGACTTGTTACATCAACGAGGAAAGCAAGATCGCAGACCCAATTTGTGTTCTTTCGCTCTTGTACAGGTTTTTCTTTAATATCCATAAAAACAAATACTTCATCTTTCAAATCATAAAATCGTTTTAATATTTTTGCTTTACTTAACAAGCGCACTTCTCAATAAAATGTCAGATCTTCAAATTCAGACTGCAGTACTTCCAAAAATATTTGGAACTGACGGTTGTGAAGTGCTCTTGATTTAATTAAATATATGCAAGAAACTATTGTTTTCATTACATGTGTAAATTTATATATAAAATGTAGTGAAATACACTTAAATGTTCAGTGTCAATATTCCTACTACATAGTTACAATTTATTTATATATATATTTATTCTATTGACAACTCCTAAATTAGACCAACCATAGCTGGAGCACCATCAGTAGAAATTCCACTTAGATTCTCCCATTTAAGCTCAAATTGATTCTTCGAAAATGTTTTCTCTTCGTATGGTATCCTTTATAGGTCGAAGAGCCAGCAATTCTTCCATGTAATTAAATTTGATAATAATTCCGCGAATAAAAATAGCTAATTGTGCGGTATTGGTAGTATATGTGCTCTCTTCGAGAGCAATTGAAAATGCCTCAAACTTCTGCGACGCACGTAACTTAAGGTTTGATTTGATATCGTTGGCCATATCATCGATACGTCTTGTTATAATCCAGTCAGAAAGACTTAGTTTTTCTATATCGTCACTATTCAGGACACAGTTCTTTAACGACAGCACTAAGACACTCTTTAACAAAATCACTTTCAGAATAAGATTAAGAATTAGAATGCTTTGTAATTTTTTCACTAATTATAAAACTTGCTGCAATACTATTGCATAAATCACTTTGTTTGTGGAAAAGTCTGTTGTGCAGATAAACATTTTTTCAAATTTATTATTTTATCTTTTCTTTGTTGAATAACTAGAATGTTTTGATGGAAAGTTTTAAATTAAATTATTTTACCACTGATATACTTTCGAGGCAAATTAAACAAACAGGCTTGTTGTTTTTGTGCATAAGTAATCGTTAGTATCTTGAAAACCACGATTTTCAATATCAATTTTGTTTCTCTTCTCCGATATCATTTTAAAGATTATATTAAATTGTAAATTTAATATGAACTCAGAAAAGCTGTACCTCACTACAAATAACTATGTGTTTTTGCTCTGCTGATTCTTCCTTCACTAATCAACATACTTACAGCCAGTGCAAATAAGACGGGGTTTACCCTGTTTATTGCATAAACTGAATGGTGAGTTGACTAAATATAGTATAAAACTTTATGATCCTCAGATTATATGAAAATTATTAAGAATACATATATATTTTTTACTTTTAAGGGCCAGGTTTAGTCAGATTTGAAAATTGGGCTGCGGGCCGGATGAAATGAAGTCAGGGGCCGGATCCGGCCCGCGGGCCGTATGTTACACATGCCTGCTCTATATTATAGCTTGATTATGGTTCGTATGCGATGTGCTATTTCCCCAAAAGATAACTCCAAATCGTAGACTTGATTCGTAGCACGCATAATATATGACTTTTGTTGACTCCGTGCTCAAATAAGACTTGATATTATACATAATATAGCACATTCTCACCAAGTATACCACGTGTGAGCGCCAATCCATTCGTTCATCAATCTTAATCCCTAGAAATTTGATATCAGTTTTTAATTCGATTGTTTCATTTTGTAAAACAATTTCTTCAGGTATTCAGATTTTGATTTATTTTGTTTTAACTATCATTGCTTGTTTTTTTTCTTTGTTCAATCTCAGCATATTTGTAGAAAACCAGTCACTTATATTACCATATGTCTGATCTCACATTTCCGGCAATTCAGAATATATTTTTGCTGTTATTAAAAAGTTGCCATCAGCATAGTTTGTTATGCAGTATTTGTTATTGATATTTAAAGCGTGCATGTCGTTTATTTAAATTATGAACATAATTGGTCCTATAAGGCTGCCCTGGGGTACACCCACACTCTCACAGCATTGTATTTCTGATTTAAACAATTTGCCATCTTTCCGTATTCCAACTCTCTGCTGTCTATTTCATATGACATAATATGACTTAAATCATGGTAATACGTGTCCTCTTATACCATATCATTCTAATTTTTGTAATAATAGAAGATGATCAATTGTGCCATATGCTTGTGAGAGGTCTAGAAATACCCCAAGCGCAAGATCTTTACTCTCAATTGCCCCATTAATATAATTAGTGAACTCAAGAACAGCACTTTTAATAGATTTTCCTTTAATGGACACATGTTGAGATTCACTAAAAATGCCACAACTGTTTAGAAATGGCATAAGTCGGTCACACATTATTAATTCAAATAATTTTGAAAACGACGATAAGAGATTAATTGGTCTATAATTATCCATCATATTAATGTCTCCTGTTTTATGTATATGTAATATGAGGGCTAATTTCAGATTATCAGGAAAAATTCCAAATTTAAATGAATTATTAATTATTAACATTAATACATTTGCAATTGCATCAACGTTAGATTGAATCAAGTGGTTCGATATTTCATCGTCACCACTGCTCTCCCTATTTTTTAGCCTTTTTGCTGTATTTATTATTCCATCTCTAGTTGTAGAATGTAGTAGCATTGTTTTATCATTATATGTAATGGTATCCCTTAAATTATGCACAGTGTTATCATGAATTTTATTATCATATTTAGTTCGTCTTAACGACCTTAGTAATCGATCATATTTTTTTTTTTTTTTATATATAATTTATTGCAATTATCGTCATACTGAGACAGAACAAACAAAGCATCTAAATCTTTTTTATGTTGTTCGAGCTCAGGAGAACCTATATATAATGTCTTAATAACTTTTCTACTGTTGTTTATACCGACTGTTGGAAAACTGCTATTAAATATTATTTTAAACTCATTCATGAATCGGTTCCATTGTTCGTTCACGTCGTTTGATTTTACATTATATACACATTCCCATTACCTCATTCTTAATTGTCTTTTGAAACTTTATTATGCTCACTGAAAATACGTTGAAACTGGCGCTCACGGCGTGGATATACCGTAGGCAATATGAAGGTAAATTTCTGGCCTAGATGGACAGATACATGCCAATTTATTACTTCTGATGCATACTCACCCATATAGTTAATAATAATAATAATAATAATAATAATAATAATAATAATAATAATAACAAGACAATAACAGCCAATAGGCCAGATCTCGTACTAACGGATAAAGTACGCAAAATTACTTATATTATTGACATAGCAGTGCCATTTGTAATATCAGTAACGGGAATTACACCGAAAACGTTTATACAAAATCTAAGTGTACTAAACATCCCCGCATACATACACACAAATTTACAAAAAGCGGTGGTATTGTCAACACTCTCTATAACACGACAATTCCTACAATAGATAAAAAGGCAACTTGGCTTAGCCCGTTCCTTTTTACCCAACCAGGGAAATAATCCCTGAGAAACCACTACATAATAATAATAATAATAATAATAATAATTAGAACAAATTAAACTGGAGGTAGCCCAGCAACTACGGAATGGAAATGTAAATAATCTAATAAACGAAACAGAAACCATGCAGCAAAGCCAGCAAGAAGAAGAAATACAATACGACAACCATATAGAGATGACAAAAAATAATACACACACCATTCCTCTAAAGACCAACACGAGGCAAAATAATTTCGTCCTCGCAAATGATGAAGACACAAGAATAATTACACAAAAATTAAAGGATCAAATGGAGACAGAGAAAATTAAATGGGAAGGAACTAACCCTCTACAAAGAAGTAAATTACCGAAATTAGTTTTTAAAGCTGACACCATAAAATTAATAAACATCATGAACAGTGAAATAATAGAAAACTACATAACAGGGGAAGACAGCTTGGAAGATATCCATACAATAGTCTACATCGCAGTGTCAGCAATACTGACATGCAATAAACAAAAAGTAGAAACAAAAACCAATAGAAAGGAAAGGAAGAATACAACGCCAAAATGGGAAGCTAGACTCGAAAAAAAGATATCAAAACTCCGCCAGGATATAGGTAGAATTAGTCTGCAAATGGAAATAAATCTAAGAAAGTACTCAGACATGTAAGCCAAATAATGCAAAACCAAACAGAAAACATAACAGAACTCTTAGACACACTAAAGCAAAAGTTAGCAGTATATTCAGCACGTCTGCGAAGATATAAAGAATCAAATGAAAGAAAAACTGTCAATAGGGCTTTCAAGACAAACCAAAGAAAATTCTATAAACAAATCAAGAATAAACAAGAAACACTCATAAACCCTCCAACTAAAGAGGAAATAACTGATTACTGGCGAAATATATGGTCCAGCCCTATACAGCACAAAGAGGATTCAACATGGCTCCAAAAAGAGGAAAGTAAACAAACCCACGTTAAAGAACAAAGCGAATACAAAATTTCAAAAGAGGAACTCACACAGGCCATAAAGAAGACACACAACTGGAAATGCCCAGGTGCAGACGGTATTCACAATTTCTGGTATAAGAGACTTAATTCACTCCACTCATACATATCCAATCAAATTAATAACATAATCGAGCATCCTGAAAACTTCCCAAGCTTTTTAACACAAGGAACAACATTCATCCAACCCAAAAATACAAACACAAAAAACCCAGCAAATTACAGACCTATCACCTGTCTATCAACGCTATACAAAATCATTACAGCATGCGTTGCAGAAAAAATAGAAACACACTTAATACGAACATAGTCACAGAAGAGCAAAAAGGTTGCAAGAAAAATAGCAAGGGGTGTAAAGAACAACTTATAATAGACTCTGTAATAATGAAGCAAGCGGAAAAGGAACAGCGCAATTTGACTACCTGCTACATTGATTACAAGAAAGCTTTTGACTCTGTACCTCACAGTTGGTTAATAAGATCCTTAGAAATATACAAGATCCATCCTCAAATACGAGCATTTCTAGAAGTAATAATGAAAATGTGGCGTACTAAAATATGTGTAAATACAGAGACAGAACGCATAGAAACAGACAACATATCCATCAAACGAGGTATGTTCCAAGGTGACTCCCTAAGTGCGTTATGGTTTTGTCTATGTCTAAACCCTATATCAAACGCATTGAATGACACCGAGTATGGTTTTAATATAAAGAGCGTGAAAACTACTTACCATAAAATGAACCACCTAATGTACATGAACGACATTAAGCTATACACATCCACTAAGGTACAAATGAAACAACTATTGAACATTGTAGAAGTGATTACAACCGATATCAGAATGGAATTTGGAATCGATAAATGTAAACTACTGCACATAGAGAGAGGGAAATGGAGAGAGGGAGAAGCAAATGAGACGCTTAATAAGGAAATACTGAAGTACATGGAACAGCATGAAAAGTATAAATATTTAGGGTTTGAACAAAATATAAAAAACCAACATGGTGACATCAAGAAAATACTAAAAGACGAGTACAAAAAAAGGCTAAATGCAATATTAAAAACAAAATTAAATTCCGCTAATATTTTTAAGGCTATCAACACATATGCGGTCCCAGTACTTACTTATTCGTTTGGCGTAATCAAATGGTCAATAACCGAACTAGAAGAGCTAAATACAGTGAACAGAGTTCAATTGACAAAACATCGAAACCTACATCCAAACTCATGTAAAGAGAGAGTAACAATAAGTAGAAAGGAAGGAGGAAGAGGACTCATAGATATTAAAGATCTACACGATAACCAAATAGAAACACTATCCGAATATTTTTATAACAATAACACAAAAATACACAAGGCAGTAATAAACCCTGACAAAAAGTACACACCATTAAATTTGACTCAGTATACACGAAACAGACAAACACACAACCCACAGCAACAGAAGAAAGAAGCATGGTCTCAAAAAATCTTACACGGCAAACATTACAAGAATGTCAATAACGAACACATAAATAAAGAGATGACATATAGATTCCTTCAAAAAGGAGAACTATTCCCCGAAACTAAAGGCTTTATCTTGGCCATTCAGGATCAAGTTATATCTACCAAAAACTACAGAAAATACATCTTGAAAGATGCCACTATCACAAACGACAAATGCCGGAGATGCCACAAAGCTCAAGAAACAATAGACCATATAACAGGGGGTTGCAAGACTCGCGGGAACAGAGTACACGGACAGACACAACTCAGCTGCGAAAATCATACATCAAACTATAGCGCAAAAATACGGACTGATGACAACCAACACACCGTATTATAAATACACTCCAGAAACCGTTATAGAAAATGAGAAATACAAATTATATTGGGATAGGACAATCTACACAGACAAGACAATTCCGTATAACAGACCAGATATCACATTACAGGATAAAAACCAGAAGATCACATACTTAATAGACATATCGGTACCGAACGACACAAATATAACAACAAAATATGCCGAAAAGATAGAAAAATATCAACCGCTGTCTATTGAAGTCGAAAGTATTTGGAATCAGAAAAATGTGATCGTTATTCCATTCATAATATCGGCAACCGAAATCACGCCTCACACATTTAAGAAACACATTGCACAACTAAACCTTCCGAACAACATCCACATACAAATACAAAAGGCAGTAATTCTGAAGACCTGTTACATAACAAGAAAATTTCTCAAGCAATAGCCAATAAATGACAATAGCCACTTTAAGTGAACTTGGCGCAAGCTCGTTCACTTGGATTAACCCCCAATATCTCATATTGGAGAAAAAGTCAGCATAAATAATAATAATAATAATAATAATAATAATAATAATAATAATAATATCCAAACAGCTTTTGCGGTCCCTAACAATTCTAGTGTAATTATTAATTCTTATTTTTAAACCAAAAGATTCTAAGACGGATAAAATATGTCTTCATTGTTATCCATACATTTAATATTAAAGCCTGCACAGAAATAATAGTTTTTGTTCCTGGCGCACGCACTCAAGTAAACCTTCCAGTTGCTGATAAAAAATGTTCTTACCTCTGTTAGGTGGACGATATCACAATCGCACTACAATGATGATATCACAATCGCACTATATGAACCGATGTTGAATTCGCCTGCCGCACACTCGAACTCATTACTTATCGAGAAATTGTTTAAAGTTTTTCGCGCTTTAAATCCTGTCCTATTTCGACAATAGATGGCAGCCCCGCCGTGTTCTCCGCTGCTCTTGCAGAAGGCTGATACCAGGTTGAAATCGTTAATTTGATAAGTACTTAATTCTTCGCTTTATTTACAATGCTCGGAAACACATAAGATGTTGCATGATTGAAAATATACCATTTGATCGTTGATTTGATCGATGCAATTTCCAATTGAACGAACATTTTGGAATACTCTAGTCACGGACTCCTTTGTTGGTTTACATCTTTTAAATCGTTTATAGTGTTATCACTATTTATTTACCTTCTTATTTCTATTCCGTGTGGCTATGTTGCTGTATCCATTAGTATATCTAAGTGTTTAAAGTCAACTCCTAATTTAAAAGCCTTATTTCTGCCCTTTGTGACAAGTTCTTCAACTTTTATTGGCACAATTGCATCTTTTCTGTTTTTTAAAAATTCAGTCATCGACTCTACTGTTACAGTCTCTGCACACTTGACGATATATACCCACGCATTTCTTGCACTAGCTTTGAACTCGTTGTTTTCTTTTGCTGACCCAATCAGTGATTTCCTGCATTTTTTTTGTTTAAATTCTACTATTTTCCATTCAGTAACCTTTTTACTTCCCGCTTCATTGGTTAAATTTATTTCTTTTACTTTATCGTCGATTTGTTTTTCACGGACAATCTTATCACACTATCTAGTTCACCTTTCAATTTATCTGTTTATTGGTTGTTTGCACTTTTCAATGATTTATTTTTATTTTTCGTATCATCCTTTAGAATAATGTCTTTGTTGTTAGTCAAGTTGCCTATAACAATATTAGAATTTTTGCTTATATTATTTTCTAAGTGTTCTATATGTTTTCTTAATTCATAAATCAGCTCATCTTTCGTCGCTAATAGTTGATCCTTTACTTTGATTACCTCTTTCAGTCCTTTAATAACTTCCCATAATTCTCGATTGTTATTTTTACCGGCGGTTTCTTCGCCATTAACCTCACTTTCACTTTCACTTATTAAAGCGCACTTATGGTGGGCTAAACACTTGGGATGACACAATTTTTTACAAGATTTGTACCCTGTGCCTTTCCCCACTGGCTTTCCACACTTTCCTGCACATCTATCACTACTATTGGTTCCGTACACTAAAGAATCATCTTCTGTATCGGACGCCATAATACCTCGAGAGATATTGAATCATACAAAAGTTATTCGCTGGTTACAAATAGTACAACTATCAAAGCATCACTAATTTGAATGAAATTATTTTTATTGTATAAACTAATAAATGAAAAAAAAATGAAATACATTTTTATATTTTATCATTTATTAGTTTATTTAATAGAAATAATTTATTTCATTCAAATTAGTGATGCTTTGATAGCTGTACTATTTGTAACACGCAAATTACTTTTGTATGATTCAATATCTCTCGAGGTATTAGCCAGAGAAGTAGTTGTTTCAAAATTAATTTGTTTTGTAGTCTTAGTAAGACTCATTGTTACAGATTCACAAAATTATTTCGTATTTTTAAATTGTTATTTAGTTTGTATGCAAAATATAAACCTAAACAATAATCAAATTTTAAAAAATGAATTATATAATTAACTGTTTTTATTAAGCTGATGTTGAGTCCTCTTAATACATACATACATTTGTCAGAAGCAAATCAATAATAGTATATACGAAGGCCACCCGGAAAGTAGTACCCGTTTGGGATAGATAGATAGATAGATGTTATATGGGTGGCACCAGTGCTTATTCCACCGCGACTTTTTCAGATCTATTGTGGATCCCTGTTTATCTCAGATGACCAGCTCTAGCTTTGCCTCTTTGATTAGTCCTATTAGCCCTGCCAGAGGGGCTTGGGTATAGGTCTTCGCGCTTGGGTTTATAGTGCCCAGCTTTTGATATCTAATCCTTGCTAGACCCTCACAGTGGCATAGGATGTGGAACGAGTCCTCTTCTTCCTCTAGGCAGAATCTGCATGGTACTATTGTTTTGACCATTTTCCTATCTTGGTTCAGAAGTTTGGTCGTGAATTTTGGCAATTGTTTTTTAAGGAATTGTTTTTCCTGTCTCTGTCCTGGTAAGTTAGTCCACCAGGTATGGGCCTGTGTCTCCACCCATTTTTTATGTATCGTTTGACTGCAGTTTTGGAGATTCCGCAGGAAGGTTCCGGGCCAATTACTGCTTTTGACGAGCCTTGTTTGGACAGTTCGTCTACTTTTTCATTCCCCGGATGTCCTCCGTGTCCTGGGACCTATGTGATTGTTACTTTTTTGTGACAGCCAAGTTCATTAAGAGTACGTATACAGTCCCACACTAGCTTAGATTCGACCTGTGTGGAGCTTAGTGCTCTTAGCAGCGCCTGACTGTCGGGGAATATAGCAATTGACCTACTTTTGGTGTCTTGTATTGCTATTTCTCTTGTGCAGTGGTGAAGAGCTATCGCCTCTGCTTGGAACACCCTGGTGTCCTTGGTGAGACTGACAGAAATCTTTGTCTCGGGTTTTGTGCCGTATATACCTGCTCCTACCCCTTTGTCGGTCTTTGAGCCGTCCGTAAACCAGCATGATTCTGCTTTGGTAGGTTGGCCTTCGACCCAGTCTTCTCTTTGCGGGATTAGTACCTTGTATTTCTTTTCAAAATTGTATTTTTTCACCATGGCATCACTTTAACCTTCAGCTCGTCTTCTAGCCGTTGGTGTATTTTTCCGTGTGATCGGATTATGGGCGCCTGTCCTTGCATCAGTCTGTATGATACGGACCTGGCTTCTCCTTGAATGAAAATTTGTAATGGTGGTATGTTCAAGATGGCTTCTAGGGCTACTGTTGGGGTGGTACTTAGGGCTCCTGTTGTACTGAGACATGCTAGTACTGCTCAAGAGTCATATCGCCTTATTTTGCTTTGTCCTAGTCCACCACACCAATGCTCCATAGGCTATCACGGGTCTTATCACCCTGGTGTAAAGTGTGTATAGAGTCATTTTAGGGTTAAGTTTCAAATTTTTCCCGCACATTCTGCGACACCTGCCCAATGATATTGTTGCTTTTTTGGTGGCTTTTGTGATGTGTGGTCTCCACGTCATTTTGGCGTCAAAGGTTACTCCCAGGTACATTGCCTCCCCTACGAAAGGGATTTCCGTACCCCAGAGCTTCAGTGGCTTTAGGCCTTGCAATGCTCGTCTTTTTGTGAATATGACAATTTGTGTTTTTGTGGATTGATTGTCAGTCGCTCCTGTTTGCACCAATTGCCTACTATTGGGGCTCTTTGTGCTCGCTCCGAGACAACTCCCGCGAACCGGTCCCTGATAACAATGGCTAAGTCATCCGCGTACCCTAGGCAGTGGCTATCCTATTTGGATAGTTTTTCTAGAAGGTCATCTACTAGTGTTGCCCATAGCAGTGGAGACAGCACTCCTCCTTGTGGGCAGCCACCCCCCGCCTTAGCCTTTCTGGTAGGGCCCCCCAAAGAGGATATGATTGTCATTTTCTCTAGGCTGGCCTTGATCCATTGGCAAAGGCTTGGCGGGATTCTGCACCGGACCATGGCTATTTTGGCATAGAGTAATAATTAATATTTATATTTTAAAATTGTTTTTTCTATCATCGAGTAATTTTAACGTTTTAATCAATCGAGATAAAAAAATTAAACTAATTCTAAATTGAGCTCCTATTGTTTTTTTAAACATATTTTAAACTTTTTTTTTTTTAATTTTGTCATATTGATAATAATTCCATAGTTTATTTTCAAGCCTTCATTTTTTTTGTAATAATTTAAGATTAACATTTATACCATTTCAAAACATAAGAAGAAAAGGTTTCCAAATGTTTATTTTTTCAATAAGCTTTCAATTTTCTTAGTATTTCCAACGAATTCGATTTTCTAGAATTTGATTATTTTCGAAATTCAAATCTTTTGTTAGAAAAATGTTTGCAACTGTGTCTTTTTGATAAATTTTTAAAAAGCAAATGACTTACTTTTTCAACAGGTTAAAAATTTAGGGGTCAATTTGTTTACGAGTAAACTTTCTACTGCCCATTTATATTTATTTGTTTATTCAACAATTCAACGTTTTAAAGCAAATATATTTTCAGTAAATTATAATTTTGTATTAAGAAACTTAATATTTTAATGTTTTAAACAAATTTTCGATAGTTTTTAAAAAGAAAATTTGTATTATTTCTGCTTTGGTTATAATTTAATTTCAAATTAATTCTTAGAAAGTTCTCAACTCGTTTTTAAGAAATTTTCAAAAAACTTATTTTGGAAATATTGTAAATGTTTGAACGTTTATTTTTAGATAAATTTCAATTTAAATGGTATAACTTCTATTTGTTGAAACTATTTCTTTTTTTTACTAAACGGTTAAAATTTTCTGTTCTAAATTATTAAATTTTGATTAGTTTTTACCAAAAATTAAAATTGGTTTGTAAAAGTAAGCTTTTTACGCAAATTTATTATTAGAATTTTTCTACTGAATTTATTTTTCTGCCAATGTTTTAAAGAATAAACTGATTTGGGCAAATTTTAAACTTTTTTCCAATTTGTTAAAAATTATTGGTTGTTTTTGAACTACTGATTTTATGAAATTTGTTTAAATTTCGATTGTTTTTTTTGACAAGTTTTCAATTTATTTTAGTTTATTTTATAACTGTTTATTCTTAATATTCTTTAAATACATTTTTAAAATTATTTGTTATATTTTCAAAAAATATTTAAATATTTTTTTAGTTTTTATTTCTTTTCTTTTCAATTTTTTTGATAAAATAACTATCTCTTTCAGACAGTCTCTTTATACATTTAATTTTAAAAGATTCCTAATGCAATATTTTTCCAATATTTTTTTATTTTATGTTAGTTTTTCTTCTACGTCTTCTAAAATTTCTTTTATAATTTTAGTACTTTATAGACAGATTTATCATCTTGCAGTTGCCAAAAAAACCCTTACTCAAAATCTCTTATCTCTCTTCCTCTCTCTTCTTATCTATTATATTACTTCAATAATCTGCTCTGAATTTTGTGAAAAATTCATTTCAGAATTACGGATTTATATATATATTTTTAAATATTTTAGAATTTTTTAGAATTTCTCTTCAATTTTATCATTTATATTATAGATTAATTTAAGAAGAGAAACAAAGCAAATAATATTCAACAATAATTTTCTAACAAATTGGTTGAATCTGCAGTTGTTTAGCAACATTTTCCCAAATATTAGAAAAATGTTGGCTAGAATATTTTTTTCTAATTCTAGTTGTCTAACATTTATTTAACTCTTCTTGGTGCTGATTTTTCTGTGAGATTTAATTTTTGATTGATTTTGTAAAAATATCTTTCAAAGTTTTGTACAGCTTTCGTAATTTTTAACCTTCCATTGAAGTTTGTTTAATTTTTATATTCTCTGAATTTATTAGAATATAAACATCACTTAATTATTAAATTTTCCGTAGACATTTAAATTATTTGTTGCTTGTAATTTCCTAAAAACTTTATTGAATCTGCGGTTAATTTTCATATAATGAAATATGAAAATTAATTGTCTGTAGGCATCAATGACAAAGTAAGGCAGAGTGATGGAAATTTTTTTAAATAAATTATTAATTTTATCGGAATTTATCAATTCTTTTATTTTCAGAAGTTTCTCGCAGGGATTAGAATTGACTATTTTCTGTACTTTTTTACATTATTTTTCTGAATTATGCAATAATTTCTTTTCCAATTATTAAAAATGTTTCAATTTTCTATTATTCTTTCTAGATTTATTATTATTATTATTTATTTATTTAACGGTTACACCTTTTATACAAAGTATATACATTTATAAACTAATACTAATCTTAATTAACAAACTATAATCTAAGTGTTAACATAAATGATTTAAATTAACTCTAGATATATCAGCCTTAAATTTACAAAAAGAAGAAGAAAACAAATCAAAATTAGCGCTTGAATTAAGTAAATTAGCATACCTCATCAATCTATTGATAGGATTATTATAAGTGTAATTATTATGAGAATTACTTAATCTAAAAAGTGGTTTAGATCTCAGAGGTCTTAAGTAACTTGAAATTTGGAAATTAAAGAGCCGAATTAAATCACCTGTTATTAGACCATTCACTATTTTGAATAAGGTATACAAATCAAACTTAATTCGACGAATTTCCAAAGAATCAATATTAAGTAAACCACAGACAATACCATAATTAAAAGAATTGAAATTAAATTGATGATTATACTTAAATGATACATAAGAAATGAATCGTTTTTGGACCCGCTCTACTTGTTCCTTATAGATCTTATAATAAGGCGACCAAATAACCGACGCATATTCTACATTAGATCTAACTAGACTAAAATATAATATTTTTATAGTGTCATAATTAAAGCTATAACAGTTCCTAAACAAAAACCCCATTAATTTTAACGCCTTTTTAGTAATAATATCAATATGATCCGCAAATGTTAATTTAGTATCAAAGTAAACACCTAAATCTTTTATAACTTCCATTCTATTCAAGATAACATTATTAATTTTATAATTAAATATTAAAATGTTATGACGTCTACTATAGGTTATTATCTTGCATTTATTAATATTTAAACTTAGGTAATTTTTACTGCACCATGCGGATATATTATCTAAATCTGACTGGATTTCAAAGCAATTGGAAACATTATCCACAATATGATATAGTTTCAAGTCATCAGCAAACAATAAACATTTCGAGTAATTACAACAATCCACAATATCATTAATAAATAAAAGAAATAGTACAGGACCTAGATGTGATCCTTGTGGTACTCCAGACGATACACTAATGATATCCGATAGATGATTATTAATCTTAACAACTTGAACGCGATTTGATTATTTTATCATCTCGTGCTTTATTTTATGAGAATTTTCCAGGACACCTTGTTTTATTTTATCGGAGTTTCAATACAATTTCTCTTTGCAAATTGTGAGCTTTTTTTAAGGGTTTTAGAATTTTACAGTAGTTTGTCCTTCGGACTTCCAGTGAATTGAGTTGATTTTTTCGGGCAAATATTCTTAAATTTTTGAAAATTTATTTCAATATATTTAGAATTTTCTGTTAGTCTTTCCTTCTGATTATTAAAATTAATGTTCCAGCAATATTCAAAGAAATTTCTTTAAAATTTCTAGTTTTTACCTGGTTTATTGATGGTATGTAGCAACCAGTATAGAGCTTTTCTAAACATATTTCTTTAAAATAATATAAATAGTGTAGGAAATATTGAAATATTATCAAAATTTCCTTTGAAAACTTTTGGGATTATAAACTGGTAAATTCCAATAAGGTAAAGCAAAAATCTTTATCTTATCGGAGTTTATCAGTAAAATCTCTACCTAATTCTGAGAATTTCACTAGAGAAATGTTTTAGAGGACCCACAGATACTTTTGAAACCTTTTGGTATTTTAGAATAATCCTTCAATAAAAGAACTCGAATAACTCTGAATCGGAGCACCAAAAAAAATTGAAACTAAGAAAATTTGTTTGTTGAAACAAGTTCTAACTGCCATTTTCGGGTGTAAGGACTTAGTATTAACACCCTGTATATACATATATAAGTAATTATAAAAACAACTTAAGACTACATACATTACAAAATAAAGTTCAAATTAATGGTAGAAACTAGAAATTAGTTTACATAATTTTTTTTATTCACTTGTTTTTTCTTCTTTGGAATTTTGAAGTAATTCCACTTCCAAATGCCGAAAATTTTCTAAATTTCTAGTATTTTCTTCAAAACAAGAAAAAGTATTCATTTCATATTCTGGGAATTTGTTTTTGTTTTACCGTATCGCAATTTCTTTTTCATTTTACAGATTTTTTTATCTTATGGCACCTTTTTCGTAATTTCTTTTCTGAATTCCAAAATTTGCCTTGGAGGGTTCTAGAAGGTCTTCCAGATAAAGTTTTGCAAGATGTTTAGTCTTTTACTCGAAATTTTTTGAGTGTTTTGGAATTTGAGCATTTATTCTCTTATTTTATAGCCTTTCTTGTTTTCTTATATCAAAGATCTTCAACAACGTTTATTTATTTATTTATTTATTTAGATATTTGGTCTTCTATTCTAAATAATACATAACTAAACAATTTAATTACAAAAAACATACATAAAATTTTGAACGATACAGGCACAGGCGGAGTGCACAATTAAATTGACAGATTTTTTTTCTTGGATTCTATAGGTTTTCTTCAGCTTATCTAAATATTCTAATAATTTCTTTACCAATTTCTTTAAAAAATTTTCTTTTATCATTAGCGCTTCATCCTGAAAACTTATTTTCTATTTAGAAATTTGTTTGCTCTATTTTGGAGTAATTTCTCTTCCAAACAGTGAGAAGTTTACAATTTACCAATATCTATTTTAGAATCTTTTTTCGACGTATGGAAAATTTCTTGTACTTTCCTTAATTACTTTATTTTCGATGTTTTATTTCATCGTACTTTTAAGACAATTCCTTCTTCCAAATTTTTGAAGAAGTCTTATAAAATTTTCCAGTTATTCGTTTTCCAGGTTTCTGGTGTATTCTATTTATTTTTTATGGGATTTTTAAAGAATTTCACTTTATTAATAATGAGATATTCTTTGAGAGTTCTAGAATTCTCAAGAAATTTTCTTCTAGTTTTCTATCCTTACCAGATTTCTTTTACAAAATTCTTTCAGCAGCCTTTCTTTTTTAATTACAGCAGTTTCTTTTTTATTCTATAAAAATTATCAATATGTTATTGCAATTTTTTCGTAATTTCTCTTTCGAATTCCCAAAAATTTTATTAAATTGTTCTAGAACTTTCTAATTTTCTAGTATTTTTCCAGATTTTATCTTGAATCTCTTTTATCTATTCGTGCATCGACTTGAATACATAGTTCTATTTTATCGAATTTAAATCAATTTCTTCTTCCAAATTGTAAGCTTTTTTCGAAGCTCCATGAATTTTGCACTAATTTATCTTCCAGATGTTTAATAATTTCTTTTTAGTTCTTCGAGATTCTTAAAGGAATTTCTATAATTCACTAACAATTTTTCTCAAAGTTTGTAGCTATTTTGCTTTATTTCTATCAACTTTTCCTAAAATTTTCAAGAATTTACTTAGAAATCTCAAATTTTTTTAATGATTTCTTTTTCAGGCTTTGAAGTGAATAATTGAGGAATTTATTTATCTTGAATTTTTTCCTTGAGTTTTCTGATAATTACATAAATTATCTATAGTGTGTTGCCCCCAAATATTAGACAACTGAATGGCTACACAATATCAAAGTTTCTGAATTTTCTAGATATATTTTCTCTAATTGTTTCGAATTTTCTAACACCGCCTATCTAATTTTGTCAAATTTCTTTTATTTGTTTACTTTACCTTAACAGGATTTATCAGTAATTTCCCTTTTAAATTCTGGGAAATTTTTAGAGGGTCATAGAGTTATCCAGGTTTTCAAAATAATCTAGCCTTCTACTTTTTCCGTTTTTATGTATATTTTTTATCATTGTTGCCTTATCCTATAAGAATTTATTTTCCCTCGTAGAAATTTTCTGTTATTTCAGCTTTAAATAAATCAGAATTTCGCAGTAATTTGTCCAATTAACGAGAATTTTCCATTATTTTAGTATTTTTTTTATAATTTTTCTTGTCGTATATTATAAGTATTATTTAAGAAGTTCTTATTTTTAGTTTTTCGAATTTCAAGACAATTTCTCCTCCTAAATTTTGAGTTGGAGAGTTTTAGAATTTTACAGGCAGAAGATGAAGTTTTACTTGAATATGCGAAATATTTTTTCGAGGGTTCTACAATTTGCCAGCATTTATCTTTTAGTTTTTCAACTTTGCTTATTTTCTTTTATCAAAAATTTTCAAGAAGTTCTACTAAAGTTAGAGAATTTTTTCATTCTATCGTATCGTAATTTACTAGTAATTTATCTTTCAAGTCTACAATGTTGCTCAGAACCAAAAACTGTTTTGTCTTTATGCACGAATTACACCAACAACATCCTATAACCTAGTGAATAATGTACAAGTACGACACTTGATTGAAGATGCTAGTAAAAAGGAAGTGTATGGAGAAGATAGAGTGAGGGTGTATTATGGAATGTTAACTCCACAAATACGTACAGTTAAATGGTTTTCATTAACGACAAGCTTGATTGGTTTAATGGTTCAACCTTTTATCTTCACTTATGAACAATTTTCCACTTTTGATAGCCGGATGTACATTTGTTGGATTTTTCACATTTATAACACCATTTTTGCTTCATTTTGTTACATACAAGTATATCACTCACCTTGATTATAATGACAAAAAACAGGCTTACATTGCGTCGACTGTGAATTTTTTCTGCATGCTTAAAGATACTGAATTTAAAACTGAAGATGTTAAAGTACCGGATGTACCTGGAATGTTTACAACTTTCTTAGTAAAAGGAAAACCTTTGTTCCTTGAAGCAAGATTATTTGATGATCCAACACATTACATCAAAATAATGGGTTATGATAAGCCAATGGACTTCAAGATGTCAGCTCCACCTGAAACAAAAAGGGATAAGGATGGAAAGAAGTGATGTGATTTTTAACATCCTAAAGTAGTTACGACAAAAATAAGTATCTGGACATAACATAATATTATTCAGGAAAAAAAAAATGAATGTAGATATTCTAATAACAGATTTTCTGAATTGTCTAGCCTTATTTCTGCCATTTTTACGTATATTTTTATCATTATTGGTTCATCGTTTTTAGAAGAAAAATGTATTTTCCATTTTAGAGATTTTCTGTTATTTCTTCCTTTATTTTGTAGAAATTTTGCAGAATCTTCGCTTCGCAATAAGAATTATTTTAATTTTTTTAATATCTTAACTTAAAAATCTTTTTTTTTTGAGACTCATGAAATTTTCCAGTATTTTTTTCAATGTTTAGACTTCGTTGTGAGTTTGTTTAGAATTTTCAAGTAATTTTTCTTTTAAACTTCTAGTAACTTCTTTTTAAATGTCAAGAGATTTTTAAAGACCTTTCCTAATAAATTTCAATATATATTTCTTTGAGGTTTTTAGAATTCACTCTCTTAATTTCAAATTTTTCCAACCTCTATTTTGATAGAAATATTTTTTGTTCAAAACATTGAGAAATTTCTTATAAAAACTATGATGTTTGATAATTTCTTTCTCAAGTTTTTTGAATGAATTTCTTGAATTTTCTCTTCTAAATTTTTGGTATTTGTATTATCTCTGATATTAAACTATTTTGTTTTTCTTCTTTTTGGTCGATTTTTAATCTAAACTTCTAGGATTTTTTATCAATTGCTGAAATTTTTAATTTTCAGAAATTCCCGTTCCAAGTTTTAATTTTTTTTAAGTAAATACTGGATTGATGAGGCTGTTACTTGTTGAAACTTATTGTATTAAGTTTTTTTAAATAATTTTATTGTTTCCAATTCTAATATAGCATTTAATTTATCAGTTATTATTGGAATTTTTAATTCAATTAATTAAATTCTTGTTGCGTGTGTGTGTAGTAATTAATTTTTTGCATTTTAAAATATTAAAACCAATTTTTCTAGAGAACCATCGGACACAATCACAATACGACAGACACCGAGTCTCCAAACTAGTCCTCTTCGAGTTCGTCAATAACTTCATGTCCCTCTTCTACATCGCCTTCGTAATCCAAGACCTCGAGATGCTACGCACCCAACTGGCCACCATGTTGATCATCCTGCAGGCTATCAACAACGTACAAGAGGCCATCCTCCCTCTCCTCGTGAAATTCTCGCAGGCAAAGGCAGGTCCCGACGGTGCGCGCGCCCTCGTAAAGTATCTACAACTTTCCTCCGCTCTGTTCACAGGTGGCCGAACTTAAGAATTACTTCAGGAATGCGGCGACGCTGAAAGAGCAGCGAAGGCCGAGCTTCGGCAGGTCGTACAGCAGTTACGAGCCGCTGCACGACGTTACCGAAATTCCTGCGGACGATCCCAGGATCCTGGATTCCGAAGCGGTAACGGCCATAAAGATTAACTCGGAATAAATTTACATTTTCCTTTTAGCCGCCCACGGAATTTATGTCGCGCCACCGCCCCCGAAACGCCACCCCGTAAATAACACGGGGGATAATTCAATTTGGGGGTGGGGGTGATATAATTAAGACGAATAAGTTTGGGCGCGCCACTTCGCGTAATTCGTGGAATTGTGATTGTTTCGTTTTGATTCCGGAATATATTCAATTAAAACGCGAAATTGCTCAATTAAAATATTACAGAGGGTTTTGAATATATAAATATACAATTATAACTTAATATTTACGTTAATTGCCTTTATTAGAATAAAGGTTTTATTTTTTGTACATTAAACTTTCCTATGTGGGTTAAGAGGATATCGAAGTTTAGTTAGAATACTTAGGTATTAACGTTCGTTCACTTGAAAGTTGCGAATAGGGCAAGGGTCAACAACCTGTTTGTAACTTAATTGCTTACCCCAATGCCTTTCAAAAAGTAATGTTTAATAAATTTAATCTAATGCCTTATTTGTTCACGGAAACTTTGGAACATTAAATCATTTTTAGGGTGGATGTTATAACATTTTAATTTTAAACATCATAATAATACCGTGACTATTCCCATAGTTGGGTATTAGATGTAATTCGACGTGTTAATGCCAATAACGATAACGAAATCCGTCTCACCTGCGGGGTTTGAACTATTCTGACTACCCGACTTGCCTTATCGCCGTCTCTGCGCTACCACATCTACCCCTTTATCCGTGTTCGCAGGAAGGCGAAATGGAGAATTACGAGGGCACATACGACGACTACTTGGAGATGTTCATCCAATTTGGCTACGTCGTGCTCTTCTCCTCGGTCTACCCCATTGCGGCTTTCTGGGCCGTTTTCAATAATGTCCTCGAAATCCGCGCTGACGCCTTCAAATTGTGCGTGGTTTATCAGCGTCCCATGGGAAAGAGGGTCAAAGATATCGGCGCCTGGCAGGTGAGTGACACAATTTTTATTTTCGCTAATGTCTGTAATAACTCAAGTTTAAAATGAAGTTTTATTCAAATCGATAATAATTACGCAATTATTAATTTGCCTTAATCTATTGCAATAGAATTTCACACAAATATATAACGGGCTCTGGAAACTATTCGTATAATATAAACGTAATCAAATTAATTATTTAGTGGATTGATCGGTCTGAAACTCGTACTTGGTGAAACTTCGTTATAAACTTTATAAAATATTATTTTGAGTTACATCGATTAATTTTTGAAACACTGCGACAATTGTTTTACCACACAGTGTAGGTGAACGGTTGGAAGAATGGGAGGGGGAGGTGGTAGTTATTTATTTATTTATTTTTATTTTTTTAACATTTCTTTAAATTTTCTAGAATTTGAATGTTTTATATGTTTTAATCTCTTTTAAATTATTCTCTAATCTACAAGGATTTTCATTTGAATCTCGATCTGGATTTATTAGGGAGGGCAAAGAGTTCCGCTGCATGTAGGCCCCAGTACGTCCTCCCATCTGAGTCTTCATTTCTTGCTACGGTCAAGCCAACCCAAGATATTGGCAATACCCAGGGCTGCAGTAAGAGGAACTCTTAGGATGGCTGATCACTTTACACATGCCTCTCCCATTGTAGATTCACACAACGCAGGTCGAATAACACCGAGCAGTCTAGAATTACATGCTCAGCGGTTTTCTCTTCCTCTTCACATCCTCTGTAGGTAGGACTAGATTGTAGTCTGTTCAGGTGCGATCTTAAATTGCACAGTCCTGTTACCAGTCCTTAAACCTTCACTAGGTTTTCTCTGGACAGTTGCAGATAGGGTCACCTTATATCTATATTTGTATAGTAATACTTTATTCGTGTTTTTACAATATAATAATAATAATAATAATAATAACTTTATTTGTGCTAAAAAAATAAATTTACACACGTCATAAATACAAAAGATTTAAAAATCAGCTGAAATATAGAAAACAAAAAATAATTGCATATATTAATTAAAGGCGCACAAACATGTATTAAGAACGACATAATCATATAACGCTTAACATAGTGCTGATCGTAATAGATTCTTCTATTGGGAGAAGATTTAAATTTTAGATAGACATTTCCGACGTTGTCATAAGTACCCTGAAGACGGCAATATATTCAAAATTCCAT
The DNA here is from genome assembly GCA_963969525.1 of Ontholestes murinus. Taxonomy (NCBI): domain Eukaryota; kingdom Metazoa; phylum Arthropoda; class Insecta; order Coleoptera; family Staphylinidae; genus Ontholestes; species Ontholestes murinus. The sequence continues at coordinate 8,564,601 of OZ018397.1, read as the reverse complement.
ATAAATTATAAACAGGTATCAAAGTATCTTTAAATTGGAGATAATTAATATGTAGGACTAAAAATGACTAGATTAAGACATAAAAATCATAGGTTATACAAGACAATGGTAAAAATTTAATTTAAATAAATATAAATAAAATAAGTGAAAACTAACTAAACTATTAAAATGATTGGTAAAATTTAAAATTACAAAAAAAATAAAAATTATAATAATAAATAAAATTAAAAAGTTAGTATATAAACTCATGCTGACTAGATTTAAATTAAAAGAAGGTTCATTAAAAATTATCAATCTACATTAAGATAAAAAAGACAAGAACACATTATAAAATTAAGATTTTGCATTAAATTATATCATTGTTTGCAATAAAATCATCAAAGTTGTATGGAGCTTTTTCAATGAGGTATTTTTTAATTTTAATTTTAAATTGTCCAATTGGCAATATTCTAGTATTTATTGACAGTTTATTAAAGAATTTTATACCATAATAATTTTGTCCCATTTTTGATTTTTGTAATCTTATTTGCATTTGTAGTAAATCGTTTTTTGTCCTTGTATTGTGATTGTGATGATCATGTAGATAATATTCAGTGATGTGTGTTTTAACGAACAACAAGCATTCTAGAATATAAATTGCTGGTAGGGTTAAAATATTTTCAGTTATGAAAGCTTGTTTGCAATCGCTTTGGTACGGTAAACCAGTAATAATTCTGACAACCTGGCACTGCAACGCAAAAATGCGATGCCTTGAGAAGGAATGCCCCCATACAATTATACCATAACGAATTTGCGACTCAAATAAAGCAAAATAAGAGGTGAGCAGTTGTTTATGCCCTACTTTTTTCGCCATTCCTCTAATACAGAAGATATTTTTTGTTAGTTTTTTTGCCAGAATTTCACCGTGGCTGTCCCATTTCAATGTCTGATCTAATTCAACTCCAAGAAAGCGAGTTGTGGTATCACAGACGATATCATTTGGTTTAAGACTGAAAATCAATTTGTTGGTTTTGGATTTGTTTAATAGCAATTTGTTGTTTAAGCACCACTTTGACACATGGCTTAAAGTCTGTTTGTTTTGAATTTCTGCTTTATCTAAGTTGGATTCTGTATTTAATATGGTTGTATCGTCTGCGAAGAGTATTGTTTTTGTTGCTTGAATTTGTTGCGGTAGATCATTTATATATATAATAAATAGTATAGGTCCTAATACTGACCCTTGAGGAACACCCCGTTTCAACCTACCGATTCTTGATTGTTTATGTTTAAAGTAAACAACTTGTTCTCTATTTATCATATACGACCGTATCAAATCCAAGCTCATGCTGGAAAACCCATACATTTTTAATTTTTCAAACAGCATTTCATGACATACACAATCAAAGGCTTTACTAAAATCGATAAACGTACCAATACAGGAATTTTTATTTTCAAAGCTATCTATTATGGTATTTGTTATAGATACCAAAGCGTTACTTGTTGAGAGACCAGATCGAAATCCATATTGATTATTATCTAATAAATTATTCCCTTCAAGATATTCGACTATTTGGTCTTTTAATACTGTTTCTACCATTTTTGATAAAATAGGTAGTAGTGATATGGGCCTAAAATTGTTTGGGTCGTTTACGTCCCCTTTCTTGTATATTGGTACAACTTTTGCAGTTTTTAGGGATTGTGGAAATATTTTAAACTTGATAATTTTATTTATTAGAGTTGTAATATGTGGAATTAAAATGAATTTAACACTCTTAATAATTTCCACTGTAATTCCATAAATATCACTACTTTGGGTACTTTTTAATTTGTTTATCGTATCTAAGACTTTAATCTGTGATATCTCCTTAAAATTAAATTGTTCATTTGTTACACCATTTAATGTAACACTTTGATCCAAGGGCTCGCCACTTTTGCTAAGTAATTTATCTGTGATACTCACGAAAAAATCATTGAATTCATCACAAGATATATTACAATCTACTGCCTTGTTTTTTGTTAATCTTTGTGAATTCAAAACTTTCCATGAGGCACGTTGCTTGTTCTTAGCAGAATTAATGTACTTGTTGTTTGCATCAATTATATTTCTCGAAAGTGATGTTTTATATTTTAAACGGTAATTATCACGAATGGATTTTGTATTTGGGGTTGGATTCTGTTTATAGCATGCGTCTATAAATCTCATCCTTTCCCTCATAACTTGCAGTTCAGTATTGAACCAAAAAACATTATTTTTATTTTGTGTACTATTACTTTTAGTTTTTATTGGGAATGAGGCATTTATACCTTGATTTAATAAGTTAAGCATAAAATTGAGTTGTTCATTGATGTCAAGCGCGTCATCATAAACAAAGTTCCAATTTGTATCGTTCATCGTATTATAGAATATAATTTTGCCACATTCTGTAATGGGCCTAATTTCATAATTGCTGTTCTCCGCTTTCCATTCATTTAATATTACTTCGATAACAATACCTAAATGATCGGATATTGCTACATTTAAGGTTTCTACTTTGAGGTAATCAAGATCAATATTTGTGAATATATTGTCAATGCAGGCTTCCTTTCGAGTATTTGTGTACACGCATTTTTTAAGGCCGTAAGTAAGTAAACAATCAATAATATATTGCTCACGGATATCATTAGAATTAAAGTGAATATTAAAATCTCCTCCCAATATAAGATTACAACTATTATGATTTAATTTATCGATCAGAGACATTAAATTATTTAAAAATATGTTAAAGTCACCTGACGGTGGACGATATATACTAATAATATAAAGGTTACAATCAGCATTAAAAACTACACACATTTCACAAGCTTTCTCGGTTGATAGTTTATCTGTGAGCATATTAAATTCTTTTGTTTGAATGCTATCATTGGCGTAGATTATAGACCCACCATAATTTCCGGAGGTACGTGCATAAAAAGCTCTGGCAGATAAACTACCAACTCGAGATATGGAACATTCTTCATGTGATAACCAATGTTCACTGATACCAATGAATGTAAAATACTTATCAATAATAAATGCTTCCAATTCAATAATTTTATTTCGTATTGACTGAGCATTTAAAAAAAGAATTTTTAAGGAATTAGGCGTTTGTTCCCGATGCGGTGTAAAAAATTATTTACTCTTACATTTTCGGCCATATTTCTGGTTTTTTGAGTTCTTGAAACTTATTTTCAGGGACCCCAATTTTGAAGGAGGAATACTCGTCGGGACGTTTCGATTGTAGTTGCTCACACTTAAGTTGATGAAAACCGACACTCGTTAGGTAATCAGTCAGATCAACAGTTGTTAAATTGGGTTCGAAGTAATAAGCGTGTACATAACTATATCGAGTCGCTCCCTTTACCTTTCCGGTTTTCTCTTTTGCAAGACCCTGGATGGCTTCTTCCTTGTCCCGGTTGCGTCTATATTTAGTTTTTACTGGTGACCACTTTTCCGTTTTATTTTCTTCTTTTTTACGTGCATTTTCAACTGGTATTGGGTTATTTTCAGCAATGTTTGAATTGTGTAGATCATCCTGCGGTGAAGATATACCATTTCTTTGTACACTTGTATCTCCTGATAAACCATTTGGTTCAATGAGATTTTTAGATCGTTTTAAATTGTTTATTGCTTTATTTTTTTGTATTATTTTGATTTGTGCTCACTTTGTGTTCAAGAGCTGCAATTTTTTCTTTCAACAGGACATTATTTTCCTGCAAAATTTGATTTTTATGTTCCATTTCTTCTATAATTACCTTTAATAAATTATTTTCCGTTTCCAGAACTTCATATGTTCGCCGATCTTTATATTCGGACTGTGTGGATTTATTTAGGGAATCAGGTGCTATACAAATGTGATTTTTCAGACATCCTTGGTGACAGGGTTTGTTACATTTGTCGCAAGTATTCCCTCTTCCTACAGTTTTGTTGCATATTCCTGCGCATATGTTTTCTCCTGGCATTTCTATTTTTATTGTATTTCAATAAAGATTTTAAAAGAATCACAAAAATAAAAGTTGTGTTTTGGGAATCGAACAACGGACCCTTGGATTACTGGCTGCGCACTTAACACTTACGCCGAATGACCAAGATATATGCTGTCCTCCTTCTAGTCGTTGTTCACACAGTTTGGATGTTTAGATTTGTGCTGATCATGTTTGCCAAGATAATTTTATAGGTTATAACTCTCACGGGTATTTATAAGTTTCAAAATACTCACTTATTTGCAAACCGAGATCTTGAACTATAATATCTGTTTGATTTTAATTTCTCACTATTCAGTTTCCCAAGTAGTAGTTGAGAATTTAATGACGAATATTGGTATAAAACACTTCTTAAAAATTCAGGTTATTGACATGATGAACGTATCGTTTTTTAATAATATGTTTACACAAGTCAAATATAGATATAAATTTAGATTAAAAGATTAAAAAAAACTATAGAATAATATAAATAATGTATCATAAGGAACTTAAACAGGGTATATGAATATACAAACGTATTAAAACAATCAGAAATCAAATAATCAACTTATAAAATTGAACAAATACAATATTACAAATTAAAATATGTGGGAGCCCGACGGACATAAAAATGCACGTATAATGAACTAAAATTAGATGACATCTTAGATTAAAATTTGTTAAAAATTAAATATTGTACTGGGTCATATTAGTGGTTCACCTCTAAAGTATTCATCTATTTTGTAAAAGGCTTTCGCCAGCAAATATTTTTTATTGTAGTTTTAAACTTGGGATCTTGACATTCCCTTATAGCTATTGGCAGTTTATTGAAAAATTTTATGGCGTAATAGTTGCTGGCCGTTTGAGTCCTAGTAAGTCTCAGTTAATTTTGACGGATATTGTCTTTCTATCTCGTAGTGTAAGGATGATTATGACTGTGGTAGTTGATGTAGTGCTTTTTTATATAGCATAAGCATTCTAATATAAAGATTGATGGTACTGTTAGTATGCCAAGATTTATGAAGTCGTTCTTACAATCAGATCTGTAGTTAGTTCCAGCAACAATTCTTAAAGCACGACGTTGAAGTGCAAATATACGTTTGCTAATGGATGAGTGCCCCCAGACAAGAATATCATATCTTATATGGGACTCTATCAAACTATAATATGCCGATTTTAACTCCTGCTTTTTTGATATCGTTTTGGACATTTCCTCTCCTTGTTTGTGCCATTTTAATTCGGGGTCGAAGTGTATTCCTAAAAACAAATACAATTTCGATCTGAACCTGAATCTGTGATTGAAAATAGCAATTTAGTAGTTTTATTATCATTTAATCTGCAAATAATATTGTTGTTGCCTCCTTTAGTGCTATTAGCAGTCGTTTATATATAAGGAACAACGTTGGCCCCAAAATTGATCCTTATGGCATACCTTGTGACAATGGTAATGCCTTGGACAAGTGTCCGTTGGAAAAAAATGTTTGTTTTCGATCTGTCAAATATGAAGTTAAGAGTTTTAAACTAGACCCGTCGAAATTGTAATGACGATGCCATGCAATAGGTTTTACTTTCAAAGTTATCGCAGATTAAGTCACTGAGTTGTAATAATGCCTAAAACCATATTGTTTACTGTATAAGAGGTCATTGTTTTCAAAATATCTGACTATTTGATTGTTTAATATAGTTTCTAATATTTTTGATAATACCGGGAGTAATGAAATTGGGCGGTAGTTGTTAACGTCATTTATATCACCTTTATTAAAGATGGTATTACTTTACCAAATTTAAGAATACTTGGAAGAATTCCATTTCTAATGCAAAAATTAATTAGGTGCGTTAGAGCGAGTATGAGATAGTCTATAATGGTTTTTAGGATTTCTACACTAATACCAAGAATATCCGTGCTTTTTTTATTTTTCGTATTATTTATAGCATCTCTAACTTGAACAGGCGAGGTTTTAGTAAAATTGAATTTAATGTTAGGTGGTGTATTTATTTGGCAACAATTTGTCGAAAACGTATTTTTGTTTACACCCGCTCTTGCAAAAAATGAGTTAAAATCGTCACCAAATAAACTATGTGCAATAGATTATTGAGATAGCCCTCTTTCATAATTTACAATTTTCCATAAACCTTTAGTTTTATTGCTACAACTTTTAATATAATTTTGATTCGCACGTTGTTTTGCTGAAGTTATAGCCGATTTATATTGTTTAATATACTATTTGAGTTTTTTGTTTTCTGTAGATGGATGTTTAGCATAGTCCTCTTGTATAAGATGCAAGGTGTTTCTCATTGAGCGAAGCTCAGGTGTAAACCACATTATGTTATTTAGTTTATTTTTGGATTTTATATTTTTAATTGGAAATGCGTTAGGTATCGCCTCAATCAGATAGTCATGCATTCGTTCCCATTTAATATTAATATCAATATCGTCTTTAATAAAGCTCCAGTTGACCGCGCTTAATAAATCAAACAGAATTTGCTTACCCAAGATAGTAATAGGCCTTACAGTTTTACTATTTACTGGTTTTGATTTATTAGAGCTTTTTAAGCTAAGTGATAGAACTACATGGTCCGATAGAGAGGTTTCAAGTTCATTAACAGTGAGGTATTTTGAAGGAAAGTTAGTAAAAATATTATCTATACAGTTACTTCGCCTGGTATTAAACGTCATAGTTTTATATAAGCTATATGACCTCAGCACATCAGTGAATGATTCGGTTTTATGATCATTAGAATTGAAATTGATATTAAAATCTCCCCCCAAGATAATAAAACTTGGACGGTAGCAAATCTTATCTAAAAACGGTGTCAGCGTATCTAAAAATTCGTTAAAATTCCCTATTGGAGAACGGTATACACAAATTACGTACGTGTCTATACTTTTAACATACACACAAGATATTTCGCACACTTTGTTTATGCTAACCTCTTCCGTAAGGGTGTTGTAGTCCTGTACTTCAGTGCCTTCTGCTGCATATATGATTGAGCCTCCATGGTTACTTGATAGAACGCTCTAGAATAGAGATTATTCATTTTGAAAACACTGCATTCGCTGTGTGATAGCCAATGTTCAGTAAATCTAAGCAGAACGAATGGTTTATCAATAAGAAAAGCTTCAAGTTCAGCTATTTTATTCTGAATAGATCGTATGTTGAGGAATAATATATGGATATCTAAGGGTGTAACTATTAAGTTATTATTTGGTTGTTGTTGCTTTTTTGAAAATGTATTTTCCCAAATGTAAACCTTCTGATTTTTATGCCTATGGGCCATGTATTTTCACTCATTAATATATTTAAATGTTTTATATCGGCACCTAGTTTAAATGCTTTATTTTTGCCCTTAGGGTTTAGCTCTTCCAATGTATCAATTATTACGACATTATTTCATGTAATCTGTAATTGTTTTTACACTAACACTTTGATCGCAGTTTCCAATATAAATCCAAGCTGATTTCTTAGCCGCCCGAAATAAATCATAATTTCCATCGGTGGACTTTTTTCCAGTAGTCGTTTGTTTTTTCTTCTTGTATGTTTTTGTTTTCCATTCTCCTACTACTCCTTCCTCATTTTCAGTATTCTAGTTGTTTGCGCTAATTACAGATGGCGATTTAATTGCGGGATTCGAAAATAGTTTTAAATTTATATCTGATCCCCGTGCTGGTTTGGCTTTTGCGATTTTATCTTGGTGGGGCCTAATGCGCGTTAACGCCTCTGCGTTCGGAGTAGAATCAGTGCATTCCGTGCGTCCCCGCTTCGTCATTTGTTTACTTTCCGCCGGCGTAATAACAACCGTGATGTTAGGAATAGTACAAATATCTGCCTTTTGCTTTTGTTTTGCAGATGTCGCTATATTCGATTTATGTGATGCAGAAGATTCCATTAACTTAATATGTTGTTTTAAAATATTAATTTTGTCTTGAAGTTCGTTTATAATAACATCTTTGTGCAACAACAGTTCCATTAGATTTTTATTTCAACTCACCCGCATTAGTTGGAATTTCTTCATTGATTTCTGCTTGATCGATGTTGAGGTTAGGATCATTAAAAGCATCACAACAAATCATAGTGCCATCGTCTACATTCTTCATATGCTTCCTTTTCTTGTTGTTGAAACATCCCTTATGGGCCACTTTCTTACACAGCATACACGATGTTTTAGTGCACTCGTTCACAACTGTAGCACTGCAGAATAAACAAGCATCTGCTTGATCCGCCATAAAAAACCTTGTTGTCACGAGCCACTTCCAAGGCTTAGCAATATTCCAGTGTTAAGGCTGAGGTAATTTTACAGTTGTTAGTGGATAAAATTAGTTCTCTGCTGTCTGTTATGATGTGTATGCAGCAAGGCTTCCATAGCCGTTGTTGATAATGCTCTCATAGCTCTAGTGGCGCTCAAAAGAGCACGTGATCTGGGAGCTTTACGGCTGTTTTTGTGCTCGTTCATGGCTATATTGATGCATATGCCAACATTAGCCGCACAATGGCCGTGTAGATCCAAAGAGCTTGTTCCCATCTTGTCCCACAGCTGGTCTGCATTGCCAGAGGGCTATGCATGCTTTCTTAGATCTTTCAATCGAATGAGCATTTCAGTTTAGTTTGTTGACTAAAATAATGCCCAAGTGTTTGACTTTTTCTTTCAGGGTGAGTTCTTTGGCCCGAAAGCTTGGTGGTTTGAATACTTGATCTTTCTTTTTCTTGTGAACAGTACCATTTCCGTGTTTGTTGCATTTACGGATAATCCTTGGTCTAGACATCATTTGTTTACTATGTCGAGAGCATCTGGTATACGTTTTGCTAACATACTTTCCGAGTTGCCGGAAAATAGGATCGTGATATCTTCGGCGTAACTTACCGTGTAGAATCCCTGATTATTCAGTGATTCCAGTAGTCCGCGACGACTAGGTTCCATAGTAGAGGGACAGAACTCCCCCCTGTGGACAATCCTTTGCGATCCGACATAGCCGGCAGTATCCATTGTGGTATTTGTATTAGCGTTATCCGAGGATGTCCCCAAAGGATGACTTGAACCCGTCTGCAAGGAACCGTCCTTAGGTAGTTTCTTCTAGTGAGCCCTCGTCTTGAGGATTTGGTTTATTAAGCTTATTATTTGTGGTTATTGTTAATGGTTATTATAGCTATTTCATCCCTCCTGGCTCCTCACCCTCCATGAAGTCCTCAAAAAACGGAGACGTCGCACTGCGATCACCAAGGTTACCAAGGTGAAATAGCTCCCTGGAGGGAGTTGCGCACGAGGCCAAAAGAGCTCACCCTACCGGCCCTCTAACGGGATGACTCAGACAATGTCTCTAGACACCTTGATAGATGTGGGTTCGTCTATACCGTCCGTATAGGAGAGATCCGGACCAAAGCGACGTGTTGCTACTTGCAGAGCAGCTCAGTACGTCAGGATTCCTTCATCCCCCGATACGCACAGCACAAACACGTGGGTGACGTGTCAATGTAAAACACTGATTCGAAAACTACCACACTTAGCAAATTTACCTTTCTAATATTTCCAACTTCCAATTTATTTTAATTAAATTTTTATTTTTATTTCAAGGTAATAGGTAAAAAAAATATTTCATAAGAGATAAGTGATAAAATCCTTCAAGAAATATTTTTAAGGTTCCTAGAATTTTTAAACATATTTATTTAAATTTATTAGAATAAAAAAGTTTTATATCTTTTAATATGTTTTAAATTATTCTCTAATCTACAAGGATTTTCATTGAGTTGGAGTTTTTTTCTGAAACGTCTAAAAAATCTAGCAATTTCTTTCTTAATTTATAGAATTTTTCAGTATTTCTTTTGTAGTTTTTTGAGAATTTTCTATAGCTTCTTTTCGTATAGATTTTTAGAATACAATTACAAGATTTTTTTAATGTTGCTGGAATTTTGTTTATAGGATTCACTTTTATTAGGGTTATAAATTTTCTTCCATATATCTATAGTTTTCTAGCAAATTGCAACTTGCGAAGATTTCCCTCTAAATTTCCATAATTTATTCTCGTTTTATTTTTTTAGAAATTGCTCTGGGAAAGTTCTTGTAATCTCTAATAATTTGCCATCCAGATTTCAATTTCAGAGTTTTAAACTTCTAAAGAAATTTAGTACTTTTTAACAATTTCTTCTTAATTTATAAATTGTTATAGTTTTCCATAGTTTATCTTATAGGCTTTTAAAATAAAACTAGAAGATTTTTTATTCTAGGTCTGGAATTTTCAAAACAATTTTCTTTCTAATTTATAGAAATTATTTTTATTAGGGTTACAATTTCTCTTCCAGATATATATAATTTTACTCCAAATTTCCTTAATTTATTCTCGTTTTATTTTTTACAAAGTTCTTTAGAAAAGTTCTTGTAATCTACAGCAATTTGCCTTACAGATTTCAATTTCAGTTCAAGTTATACATTTTCCTTTTATTCCAAAATTTATCATTTTGAAAGCAAGTACAGTAATCTTACAGTATACAATAGAGGTAATGGCTCTTTTGTGTTCAAAGAATACAATAAGTAGTGGACCGTAGTGAGCAAATAGTCGGCAATACTTTCACTGCTGAAGCCATAGCTTTAAACTTTTTAATCATCTACATTAAATATTTTTTACCTAAAATCGAAGCACAAATTGACACCTCAGTATATAATAGTATTATCTATGCTCTAGGGTTGAAATAGGTAATTGCTTCTGAAATCGAGGCTAACAAAGGATCATCATCTAATTTTAGTAGGTTGGTAGGATGTTAAGGATGGCGATAAACTAGAAAAGCGTCTCTTGGACCTTAGCACTGTGGGGGCCTCGTAAAAATCCTCTGGCCTTCGTTAGTAGGGACCTCGGCACAGCTCAGCAGGCGAGGTCTGGCTTATAATAATAAATAATAATAATAATAATAAATCACTTTATTGCCCAACAGGAAACCCCATTTACAAGACAAACATATATATATATATAATATATATATACACAAATCATAATATACAAAACATTACTCTAATATTTAATCATAGAGTTATAATAACAACTTCAAACATTGAAGCTAACACACAATATCATTACAAATGATCAAAGAAAATGTCCTCATAGCGAGTCATCGCATTTCGACTTCGGCTTCTTAGATTTAAGAATTCGGTGGCATATCGGTAGCCATGATAGGAGTTTTGCTGTTCGGCTTTACGTATTTACGTTCGAAAGCTCTGAAGTAAATCTGCCGGCCCTGAATAAGATGCGCTCTTCTATTAGAGTTACTTCGGCGAGATCGTGGAGGTCTTCGCTGAGGTGTTCATAATAGAGACGGAAGCATTTCCTAATGATTCGTCTTTCTAGGCTGGCAATATGATGGCTTCAAATTTGGAAGTGTTGATGGAAATTCTCTATTTTCTGATTCAGTTTTCTGCTTAGAAGATTTAGAAGATGTAGTTCTGCAGGTGCTTAGCCTCGGCTTCAGCAGTCGACCGAATTATTTTTTCGTTTGTAGCAAGTAGAGGGACTAGAAGCCAGTTCTAGATTTCAAAGTCAAAGTTCGGATCCTCAGCGACATTGAACGTCGATTCCAGAGATTCGTCGAAGGGTTAGGCTACTTCTTCCTGACCCACTGGAGAGTGTCTGTCTATTCGTAGCCGGCTAGTTCTGGTTCTTTTTTTCTACCCGGTGACAATTTTGTTGTCGTTCGTTTGCTTTCTGGCAGAAAGTTTAATTCTTGCGATGAGCTGGTTCCACTCCGTCTTCATTGCAAAATCGCTATCCTCCTTACATTTATTGTGAGAGAGGTCTGTTGATGCATTTGCGGCAAGTTGAAATGGCAGCCGACGCAGCAGTCGAAATAATTTCCTGGAGGCGGCACGCTGCTTCTTCGACCACAAGTCTCATTGATGGATTGTTGGAACAGTTTACGGTTGGCCTATTTCATAGCGTTGATGATTTTAAATTCTGGAGGAGATCTTCTTGGCTTACCTAGAGAATAAGAAGATATTAGTGCATTGTGATCGCTGGCGATAGTGGTACCGTGAAAATGGCGTAGGATTAAGATGTGGTCGATTGTCGAGGAGAATTATCCTTTGAAGAACGGTAGGAAAATCACTGAGAAACCTGTGCAATAGAGAAACGAATGAGGGATGATTAATGATAAAATATTAGATGACAAAAATCAAAGACAAATGACAAATGCCAGTTTAAAAACGACAGATAACAAATGATATATTTCCGTTGACTAATATGATAAATATGAGATAATTAATGAGAGTAGTATTAGTTGTGTTTGGCTATGGACCACGTGGTCGTTCCGCCGTGTGATTTGTGTATTTGTGTGTGTGTAAATGAGCTTGTTACTTTAAAGGATCGCCCCTGTCACTTTAAAGCACCATTAATTGTATCCCAATGGTGAATGGTACCGGTCACCCATCCAACTACCGACCCGAACCAACGTTGCTACATGTCAGTTAGGGGCCTTAACCGAATGCACCACCACCGACGTGTAATTAATGATGCATGATTAAGTCGACTAAGAAGAGAAGATATAAATAACAAATTACAGATGATAATAGTAGACGATATATGGCAAATAATAAACTACAAGCAATATATGGCAGGTGGCAAATAAAAGATGACAAATGTCGAATGACAATTGACAGTTGGCAAATTATAAAAAACAGACTATAAATGAAAGATGACGAATGACAGACGACAAATGACAGATGATAAATAGCAAATGACAAATAACAGTTGGCAAATTATAAATAACAGACTATAAATGAAAAATGCCGAATGACAGACGGCAAATGAGAGATGACAAGTAAAATATGATAAATCACAGATAACAAATAACAGATGACAAATGATAGCTGACAAATGATAGATGACAAGTAATATATAATAAATCACACATGATAAATGACAGATAAAAATGACAAGTGACAAATAACAGATGACGAATAACAGATACAAATGAAAGATGGTAAATGACAGATGATTAATGACAAATGATTAGGTTGATTAAGAAGACAAATTATAAATCACAAATAACACATGGTAATAGTGGAGGATGGCAAATGACAAACGACAAGTAATATAAAGCAGGAGACAAATATCAGATGACAATAGACTGATGGCAAATGAAATTAATTATCTTTAAATTTCCTATGACAGCAGATCATATAATCAAAGATAATGACAGAAAAATTAATGACATACAACAAATGATAGATGACGAATGACAGACGACAAAGAAAAGATGACAAGTGACAGTTGGCAAGAAATAAATAACAGATTATAAGTGAAAAATGCCGAATGACAGAGGACAAATGTCAGTGATACATGGCAAATGACATATAACAAAATAGAGATGAAAAATGACGGATAAAAATGACAAATGACAGATGACAAGTAATATATGATAAAGAGAATGGTTGCGACCGTTACTACGTGGTAATCCATACTTACACTGAATTGAAAAATTCACTATGTTTTAACCACAAATAATTATTGTAAAAATATTATATAACGTGTAGGCACAATTATATAAATCTAAACAAACACAACACGACTCGAGTTTCGACGTTTTATCGTCATTATCAAGTGAATTATAACTTGATGAAATTGTTATTTTATACTAACTATTTTGGGGTGAGGGAATATACCTGCCGCTAATTGTTTGCGGATTATCTCGGGAGGGTAGTGCCAGATTAAAAAGTGGCGAAAAGATTAGTTCGGTCTGCTCATTAAGAAGATTTACTGACGGATTACGGCTCTGTTTGAAAATTTCCAATGACTCCAGGAGATTAAGCTTAGCGCCTTTGTTGCAATTATGCAAGATTTTTAGATTATTTATATCCGGGAATTGGTGTTTGCATTCTAAACAATGATTTGAAAAAGAGCTAGTGTCTTGATTAAGACGAAAAGCACGATGATGTTCGGAAAAACGAGTTGATACACTTCGTCCTGTTTGACCTACATACACACTATTGCATTCTGAACAACGGATCTCATACACCCCAGATTTTTTAAGAGGATCGACTTTATCTTTAGCATTGAATAGCATGTTTGATAATTTTCCAGGAGGTTTAAACGCTACTTGATGATTCTCTTTTCGAAAAATATTAGCAATCTGTTCGCTGGTTTTTCCAAAGTATGTGAGCGGAATGAACGATGTATTTGAATTAGCTATTTTCGGATATATTAAAACCCTTGTGGTTTGATGACGTTTTTTGTTTATTAGGTTTTGAATGAGGTTCGTGGGGAAACCATTGTCACTGGCAATTGAAATTATTTTATTTAATTCTGTGGCTCTTCTGTCAGTAGTTAAGGGGATGGAGAAAGCTCTATGTATCATTGAGTGATATGCAGCAAGTTTGTGTGACAAATGGGATTGTTGAGTTGACGTTAGTAGGCTTCCTGTATATATCAAATTCAATTTTATTATTTTGGTGAATTAACGTTAAATCCAAAAAGTTAATTTTGTTGTTATTTTCTATTTCTAGAGTGAATTTAATCTTAGGATGAATACTGTTAATTAGATTAAGAAACTGATCTAATTGACGTGTTGTGCCACTGAAACACGCTATTACATCGTCAACATATCTATACCAGAAGGAAATGTGTTTTTTGGCAAAAACAAGCGAGAAAATCTTTTCTTCGATATTGGACATGAATATTTCAGCTAAGAGAGGACTTAATGGAGATCCCATTGGAAGACCTGTGGTTTGTTGGTAAAATTCATTATTGAATTTGAAATAATTTTGGTTTACACAAGTTTCTAAACATTGATAGAGTTCTGATCTAATCAAATAATTGCACTGTGATTTATCGAGTAAATTTTGAATAATTTCGAGACATTCCTTAATGGGTATATTGGAGAACATGATACTAACGTCAAATGATACAAGTTTTGAATTTTTGGGAGTTGTTGTGGATTTGAGCTGTTCGGATAAAGCGAGTGAATTTTTTACTGAATGTTTTGGAGCAAATTTGGTATATTTCTTGAAGAGTTCATTAAGTCTAATTGCTAAATTCCTTGTTACACTGTTAATATATGAAACTACGGGTCGTATAGGAGAATCAGGTTTATGAGTTTTAATGAGACCATAGAGCCTAGGAGGTAAGGGATTTTGATGTACGATTTTTAATTTTTCAAAATCTGTGAACAGCACTGTGATATTTTTGAGAAGACTTCTGATTTGGGTTTGCTATAAAAACCGCCCAACTCACATGGATTAGGTCAGAAATTCAAAACCTTCATCGGAGGAGAGATGCAATTCAACATTATCTCAAGGTATTGCATTCGGAACTTACGTACAAATTACATTCAGTAGAATTCACCATTTTTGATGATTTTGTTCGCGAAAATGTTAGCAAAGTTAATCATAAAAAATATCTTAAATTAAAGAAGAAATTAGCTATTCTTAAAAATAATGTAAAGGCAGCCCCCCAAAGAGTCCAATCTAGCTCCTAAATTCACAAATTTTTCTAAAGTTACATTTAGCCCTATAGAACAAACTCTCCTCTCTCAAAATCCCAATTATAGTCCATTTATTACCAACAAATCCGACAAATCCTCAATAATTGTAGAATCGGAACTGGCACTCAAAAGAGTGTCAGAACCTCTCATCCCTAGAGCTCATATAAAATCCTATGTCCGCAATTTCGCCAAAGACTCCACAGTGATTAAATCACTTAAATCGAAAATATCCTCTAATTCTTTAGTCCCGACTAAAGCAGACAAATCCAATTCAATAGTTATTCTCGAAAGAGAACAGTATATTACCCAAATGAACGCTTTCATTACAACTGAAAACTTAACATCCCTAAAAAAAGATCCCACCCAAAAATTCCAAACCCAAATCAGAAGTCTTCTCAAAAATATCACAGTGCTGTTCTCAGATTTTGAAAAATTAAAAATCGTACATCAAAATCCCTTACCTCCTAGGCTCTATGGTCTCATTAAAACTCATAATCCTGATTCTCCTATACGACCCGTAGTTTCATATATTAACAGTGTAACAAGGAATTTAGCAATTAGACTTAATGAACTCTTCAAGAAATATACCAAATTTGCTCCAAAACATTCAGTAAAAAATTCACTCGCTTTATCCGAACAGCTCAAATCCACAACAACTCCCAAAAATTCAAAACTTGTATCATTTGACGTTAGTAGCATGTTCTCCAATATACCCATTAAGGAATGTCTCGAAATTATTCAAAATTTACTCGATAAATCACAGTGCAATTATTTGATTAGATCAGAACTCTATCAATGTTTAGAAACTTGTGTAAACCAAAATTATTTCAAATTCAATAATGAATTTTACCAACAAACCACAGGTCTTCCAATGGGATCTCCATTAAGTCCTCTCTTAGCTGAAATATTCATGTCCAATATCGAAGAAAAGATTTTCTCGCTTGATTTTGCCAAAAAACACATTTCCTTCTGGTATAGATATGTTGACGATGTAATAGCGTGTTTCAGTGGCACAACACGTCAATTAGATCAGTTTCTTAATCTAATTAACAGTATTCATCCTAAGATTAAATTCACTCTAGAAATAGAAAATAACAACAAAATTAACTTTTTGGATTTAACGTTAATTCACCAAAATAATAAAATTGAATTTGATATATACAGGAAGCCTACTAACGTCAACTCAACAATCCCATTTGTCTCAAATCACCCGTTGTCACACAAACTTGCTGCATATCACTCAATGATACATAGAGCTTTCTCCATTCCCTTAACTACTGACAGAAGAGCCACAGAATTAAATAAAATAATTTCAATTGCCAGTGACAATGGTTTCCCCACGAACCTCATTCAAAACCTAATAAACAAAAAACGTCATCAAACCACAAGGGTTTTAATATATCCGAAAATAGCTAATTCGAATACATCGTTCATTCCGCTCACAAACTTTGGAAAAACCAGCGAACAGATTGCTAATATTTTTCGAAAAGAGAATCATCAAGTAGCGTTTAAACCTCCTGGAAAATTATCAAACATGCTATTCAATGCTAAAGATAAAGTCGATCCTCTTAAAAAATCTGGGGTGTATGAGATCCGTTGTTCAGAATGCAATAGTGTGTATGTAGGTCAAACAGGACGAAGTGTATCAACTCGTTTTTCCGAACATCATCGTGCTTTTTCGTTTTTAATCAAGACACTAGCTCTTTTTCAAATCATTGTTTAGAATGCAAACACCAATTCCCGGATATAAATAATCTAAAATCTTGCATAATTGCAACAAAGGCGCTAAGCTTAATCTCCTGGAGTCATTGGAAATTTTCAAACAGAGCCGTAATCCGTCAGTAAATCTTCTTAATGAGCAGACCGAACTAATCTTTTCGCCACTTTTTAATCTAGTACTACCCTCCCGAGATAATCCGCAAACAATTAGCGGCAGGTATATTCCCTCACCCCAAAATATTTAGTATAAAATAACAATTTCATCAATTTATAATTCACTTGATAATGACGATAAAACGTCGAAACTCGAGTCGTGTTGTGTTGTTTAGATTTATATAATTGTGCCTACACGTTATATAATATTTTTACAATAATTATTTGTGGTTAAAACATAGTGAATTTTTCAATTCAGTGTAATATATGATAAGTCACAGATAACAAATAACAGATAAAAATGACAAATGCCAGATGACAAGTAATATATGATAAATCACAAATGACAAATGACAGGTAAAAATGACAAGTAACAAATGACAGCTGACAAATAACGGATGACAAGTAATATATAATAAATCACAGATGACGAATAACAGACGACAAATGAAGATAGTAAATTTCAGATGAGTAATGATAAATGATTAAGTCGACTTAAGAAGACAAATTAAAAATAACAAATGACACATAATAATAGTAGAGGATAAATGCCAAATGACAAACTACAAGTAGTATATAGCAGGTGACAAATATCAGATAAGAATAGGCTAATGGCAAATTAAATTAATTATCTTTAAATTTCCTATGGCAACAAATCATATAATTGATGATAATGACAGAAAATAAATGACATATGACAGTAGACGACAATGACGCAAATGATAAATGAGAGTGATAATAACAGATGATATATTGCAGATGAGAAATGACAAATAATAAATGATAGACGACAAGTAATAAATGACCACAGGTATTATGTGATTTATGATAATGACGGGTGACAGTAAAAATATGACAGTAGGCAGATGATAGATGACAAATGACGGATGATGAATGACAAACGATAGATAATATATAACAGATGTGAAATGTCAGATTTTCAAATGATAAATGGCAGCATACGAGAGAAGGCAGATGACACTTGACGAGTGAAAGATGGTAAAAATTCCCGATGACAAATGGAACCAGAAAAATCAGTATACAAATTACAGGTAATAGATGACACTGATAGATTACAATGCGAGATAATAAATGAGAGATTACAAATGACAAAAGACAAATAACGGATGACAGATTGGAAATTACAGATGAAAAAGTAATATCAGTATAAAAATTACAGATAATAGATGACAGATGTCAAATTAAATTAATACGATTTAAAATTCCAGGGACAACAGGTATTATGTGATTTATGACAATGACAGGTGACAGTAAAATATGGCAGTAGACAGATGATAGATGACAAATGACATATGATGAATGGTAGATGACAAACGACAGATGATATATAACAGATGTTAAATGTCAGATGACAAATGATAAATTGCAGCATACGACAGAAGGCAGATGACAGTTGACGAATGAAAGACGATAAAAATTGCAGATAACAAATGGAACCATAAATATCAGTATACAAATTACAGTTAATAGATGACAGAGATAGATTACAATGAGAGCTAATAAAAGACAAATGACAAAAGACAAATAATGGATGACAGATGGGAAATTGCAGATGAAAAAGTTAAGTAATAAAATAAATAAAAAATGACTAATTTCAATTGCTTAATGATAAATAAAAAGGAGCAAACAATCAATGACAAATAACTAAACGACAAATGGCAGGTGATCTATGACAGATGATGGACGAGAAAGGACTTATAAGGAATTATATTTGACAGATGACAAATGTCAAGTGACAAATAAAAAATGAGATATGTAATAAAAGAAATAAAACATGACTAATTAAATTTGCTAATTAATAAATGAGATAGACAAAAAATACATGATAAATAACGAATAGTAGTATATTGTATGTAGGATTAAATGGTGGTTATACTACATATTATACAGATAATTAACGACGAGTAAATATGGTTCAAATCAGAGATTATAGATGAAAAATGACACAAGAGAAAAGACACAGTATTAATGACAGAAGGCAAATATTAAATAACAAATTTCAGATGATATATGATAAATCACAGATGACAAATGACAGGTAAAAAATGACAAATGTCAGATTACAAATACCAGATGACAAGTGACAATTGGTAAATTATAAATAACAGATTATAAATGACAGTTGACGAATAACAGACGACAAATGATAGATGATAAATGGCAAATAACAAATGACAAATGACAGATTACAGATGATAAATGACAGATGAAAAATGGCAAGTGGTATATGAGCTGGGGGCTGGCTTACTTGGTTCCGTTCTAAAAACATGATTAAATAATTTTAATTCGTCATTCAGGAGGCTTTGTTTGCATGTTGTCAGTACGCAAAGGAAGTGGGATGGTTGCCGATGGTGTGGGTGTTGTTGTGTGGGCTGGGGCTGGCTTTTTCTTTAGACTTACGGTTTACCATCCATCGTTGCTATCGTTGGTCGTATGTGATTGATTTTTTTGTGGTGCCGGTTCATTGGTTACTACTGGAATCGTTTCGGGTACCTTCGGGGTAGTGAAGACTACGGCAAGCCACATTACGGGCACGACCTGAAGGTCACCCTGGAGGTTCCTTTATGTTCAAGCTTCGATGGCGATCATCGGTACCTTCATGTTTCCTAATATCCGGACCCAGACAAGATGCGTGGAAGAAAGCACTCGAGTATCGAGGAAGAATAGGCGGGCAGCAATGCTTTGGTGGTTTTGTTGACGCTGATGAGTTAGACGGACGGTCGATGAAACGCTTTACTTAAAATTTTTCGTCAATGGAAGACAGCACTGTTTTTTGATTATAGCATCAATTTACTCATTATACTTTAGCCTTCTTTCAACTTAGATGAGTGTAAAGTAGTTTTTTTACAACTAATACGCTGTTAAGTATCGTTCTAAAAGAAGAGGGCAAGAGGGCATTATTTTTATCTTAAGAGAATTAATAATTCAT
>OZ018397.1:8366887-8544166 GCA_963969525.1 Ontholestes murinus | reverse complement strand
ATTATCCAATATTTTATTAATATTATTCCCTAATGTGTAGTTATACAGGGTGACTGACGAAAAACCTTTGGTGCTGTATCTCACTTATTTTTTATCCGATTTTAATAAATAAAACATTAATTAAACCATTTTTAAAAGACTTTAATAGGATCTGAACTGTTATTTTTTCTCGCACCCAATTTTTGACAAAATACGATCAACATTTTTTTTTAATTGCACTGTATATATATTTTTATTGATTCGCAAGGAGTTTTTTTTTTCTGAATATAAAAATGTAGACAAATTTATCCATACATCAAACTTAAGTCGAGAAATTGAGGATTAAAAAAATAAATAAAAAGTCAAGTATCCATTGTAAACAATATACAGTCCCTATTTTAAATGTCAAAAGTGACAGTGACAGCCATTGATACAATACTGCAACGATTTTTAATTATTTCATAATTAAAATGTTGCAATATTTCAAACACTGTACTAGAATTTTGTGCTTCTACAGAAATTGTTTTTCAGTTTTTGAAATCTTGCAACATTTTTATTATGTAATTATTAAAAATCATTGCAGTATTGTACCAATGACTGACACTGTCACTTTTGACATTTGGAATAGGCTCTGTATATTGTTTACTCTGGGTATTTGATTTTTAATTTTTTTTTAATCCTCAATTTCTCGACTTTGGTTTGATGAATGGATAAAATCGTTTACAAATTTAGATTCAGAAAAAAATCTCCTTGCGGATCAGTACAAAATATATATACAGTGCAATTTGAAAAAAAAAGTTGATCGTCTTTTGTCAAAAACTGGATGCAAGAAAAAATATCAGTACAGTTCATATTAAAGTCTTTTAAAATCATTTAATTTGATGTTTTATTTATTCAAATCGGATCAAAAATAAGCGAGATACAGCACCAAAGGTTTTTCGTCAGTCACCCTGTATATATAATAATAATAATAATATACATTTTTTATATATAAAATTAAAGGGTAGATAAAGCCAATTTAAGTAAAAACTTTAATTACCTTCTTTCTAATCCTTATTATATGGTTTTTTATGTGTGTTTTAATAAAAGTAACAAGTGGAGATGACAAACGCAGATAGCAGATTTTTAAGAAAGACATATAATTTTTTAAATTTTATGTTATTTTTCAATTTGCAATTTTCAATTGCTTTTTAAGAGTTTTTTTTTATTTCAATTATTTTTGCTTTGAGAAATTTCAACTGTTCTCAATATTTTAATTGTTTCCTAATATTTCATTAAAATGATTATTTTTTCGTTTGATAAGATTGCAATCTAACAAAACTCAATTGTTTTCATAACAAATTGTTTTTTGACGAAGATGATAAATGACAGATGAAAGAAGACAGCTGAGAGATTCTTAAGGAAGGTTTGGCATTCTTTTAATTAATGTTTTTTATTCATTGCAAATTTCGATTTTTTTATAACATCTTTTTTATTATTTCTATTTTTCTTAAATTAATTATATTTCTTTAGGAATTTTCAACTCTTAATATTTATTATATTTCTGTGTGTTAAGGTTTCTTTCTGCTAAAATTCAATTGTTTTTTTTTCAAATTGTTTTTTTATAAAGATGACAAATGACAGATGGCAAATTGCAGATGATAGATGAAAAATGACAGATGGCAAACGATAAATTACAGATGACAGATGACAGATAATGGATGACATATGACAAATCATAGATAACAGTTGACAGATGACAGATTTCAGATTATAGATGATAGATGGCAGATAACAGATGACAGATGCCAGATTCGAGATTTCAGATGTTGGATTTTAGATATCAGATTACAACTGACAGATGACAGGTAACAGATTATAATTATTTCTTCTTTTTGAGAAATTTCAATTGCTTTTAACAAATTTTATTTAGTTTTTTCCTTACAAACTTTAATTGTGTTTTAACAGATTTTTTATTTTTCTTTGTTGAAACAATTAATTTTTCTTTAAGAAATTTCAACTTGTGTTTTGGTTTTTTCTATGTTTTAAGATTTTTCAAAATTCAATTGATTTTTTTCACAAATTGTTTTTGATAAATATGACAAATGACTAATGGCATATGACACATGGTAGATGACAGATGACACATGACAAATTACATATGACATATTACAGATTACAGATTTCAGATGACAAATGACAGATAAAAGTTGACATATAACAGACAACAAATTGTAATTATTTCTTCTTTAAAAATTTCAATTGCTTTTAACAAATTTCTACAGTTTTTTTTTCAGATAAGTTAATTTTTCTTAAATTTTATTCATTTATTTTTCCTTGAAAATTTCAATTGATTTTTAACAGACTTTCTATTTTTATTTTCTTAAATAAATTATTTTTTCATTAAGAAATTTCAACTGTTATTTTTTAATTTGCAAATTTCAATTGTTTTTTAACAGTTTGTTTTTTGATTTCAATTATTTTTACTTTGAGAAATTTCAACTGTTCTCAATATTTTTGTTTTTTATTTTATTAAAATTGTTTTCTTCGTTTAAAATCTACCAAAACTCAATTGTTTTTTTAAAAAAATTGTTTTTTGATGAAGAAGATAAATGAGAGATGAAAGAAGACGGCTGAAAAATTCTTTCTTGAATCAATTATTTTTTCTTTAAGAAATTTTAACTGCTGTTTTTGTCTTTTTGTATGTTTCTTCTATTTTCTGTCAAAATTCAATTGATTTTTCTTAACAAATTGTTTTTAATAAATATGACAAATGACTAATGGCATATGACAGATGGTAGATGACAGATGACAGATTACAAATTTCAGATGACAAATGACAGATAAAAGTTGACATATAACTAGACAACAAATTTTAATTATTTCTTCTTTAAAGTTTTCAATTGCTTTTAACAAATTTCTAGTTTTTTTTTTTCGGAAAAATTATTTTTTTTTTAATTTTTCCTTGCAAATTTAAATTGATTTTTAACAGATTTTCTATTTTTATTTTCTTAAATAAATTATTTCCTCTTTAAGAAAGTTTAACTGTTCAATTATTTTTTGTTTTTCTGTGTGTTAGGGTTTTTTTCTCTAAAAATTCTTTTGTTTTTTTGATAAGTATGACAAATGATGGATGTCAGATGACAAATGACATGACCAATGACAGATTTTAGATGATAGTTGACAGGTGACAGATGACAGATGACAAATAATAGGTGACAGATAATATATGACATACGACATATGACAGATTTCATCATCTGCGATCTATCATATATTATCTGTCAGCTGCATTTTATTATTAAGCATTTGTAATTTATTGTCTATCATAAATGACAGACATTTATCATCTGTTATTTGTCATCTGCATTCTGATATCTGTCATTTATTTTCTGTCATTTACTATTTGATCTGTAATTCGGCCTATAACATGTGTCATCTGCAATCTGTTATATAGCGTTTGTAATTTATCATCTGTCATCTATAATTTTTTATTTACCAACTGCTCTGTGTCATTTGTATTCTGATATCTGTCATTTATTAACTGACATTTATCGTCTGTCATCTGGCATTTGTAATTTGTTGTATGTCATCTATCATCTTTTACTAAGCATCTGCTATTGGTCATCTGTATTCTGAAATCTGTCATCATTTATCTGTCACTTTCAATCGATTATTTAGCGTTTTTAATTTTTTTGTCACCTATCATCTACTGTTTATTATCTGCTATTTGTCATCGGTAATTTGTTATATATCATCTGTCATTTATGAACAGCCATGAGATATAATATGAAGATTATCAATTCTTGAATTTTTTTTTATGAAGTATCGAAAATTTAAAAAATTTAAACTTCATGGTTTAAATTTTTAGTTGTCATCTATTATCAAACATTATTGTCTATTATTATTTATTATCATCTATTATTATTTACTATTATGTACTCTATTAGTATCTATTATCATATATTATCATCTATTTTGCTTGAATAATAGTTTCCGAAGCTTAGTTCGTGTATGATGGAAGAAAGTGACCTACAGGTTAGAGTGGAAGAACATTCTTCAAGAATGAACTCCGTCTTTCAGCGTCCTATCGAAATTGTTTGAGGAAATAATAATAAAGTACAATTGTAAACAATATTACTATCTATTATCATCTACTATCATCTATTTTCATCTATTATCATCTATTATTATCTATTAGCATCTAGCATCATTGATTATCGTCTATTATTATCTATTTTTATTTATGATCATCTATAATCATCCATTATCTAACAAATGGCATCTTTCATTTGTCATATTATATATAATTGGTCATTTGTTATGGTTAGTAATTTGTAATATGTCATATGTCATATTTTTTCTGTCATTGATCATATATTTTAAGTAAATTCTCAACTCTTATATTCCATCTATCATATGATCTGAAATTTAATGGCTGATTTTGGAATATCTAATTTGTCATCTTGTATCTATTAAATATTATTTATTTTATATTTCATCTAGCATTTAGCATATAGCATCTGTCATGTTATATATCATCTGATATTTGTCATCTGTTTGTTATCTATTATTGGTTATGTGATCTTAAAAATTATTACAGCATCAAACATCAATAGGGGACAGTTAAAGACATTATTCTTTTATCTGTCATCTATTAAATATCACATGTCATCTATCATCTATAATATGCCACTTATACTCTGTTATTTACAGTTTGTTATCTGAATTTTGCTATCTGTGATCTGTAATTAAAATCCACAATCCAATATCAATTATCTGCTATCTGTCACTTATCATCTGTCTTAAACCATCTATCATCTGTTCTTGAGAAGTTATTATATGTTTCAAGAAGCGTCATCTGTAATCTGATATATTTAATCTGACCTCTAACATCTGTCACCAATTAACTATCTATTTTTATTATCATCCATCTTCAATTACAATTTGTATTTTGCTATCTGTTATTTACCATCTGTCATGTGTCATCTGTTATCTTCTGTTAGTTGTCTTCTTACATCTGATATTTGTCAATTGCTACTTGTTTTATTTTTCTTCTGTCGGCTATTTATTATCTTCTATTATTTCTCTATTAATTTTCTTCTTGTCTTATATGTCTTCAATATTCTGTCAATGTTTGCCATGTTTATGATTTTTATTAGCTTTCAGCTAATTTTGTATGATTTATTCTCTCTCAGCTGTCTTTTCGACATTTTTTAGATGTCATTTCGGACTTGTCAAGATTGTATTCTATTCTTCGACAGTTATCTACTCTCATTTATTATTGTCAACTATGACAAATGACATATGACAGATCACAAATGATAGATGACAGTTGACAGATGACAGATTATAGATGTCTGATGATAGATCACAGACGATAAATTATAATTATTTCTTCTTTGAAAATTTCAATTGCTTCTAACAAATGTTAACCTTTTTAGAAAAGTTTCTCTTGTTTTAAATTAAATTTATATTTTCCCTGCAAATTTCAATTGTTTTTTAACAGATTTTTTATTTGCTTTTCTTAAATCAATTAGTTTTTCTTTATGAAATTTCAACGGTTATTTTTGTTTTTTTTTCAGTGTGTTAGAGCTTTTTTTCTGCTAAAATTCAATTGTTTTTAACAAATTGTTTCATTTTTGGTAAAGGTAACAGATGACAGATAACATACGACATATGTCATGAGATCAAGAACACAAATCACAAATAGCCGATGACAGTTAACACATGACAGATAACAGATGACAGATAACAGGTGAGAAATAACGGAATACATATTACACATAACAGAACATAGATGACAGATTACAGATTTTAGTTGACAGATTATAGATGAAAAATGACAGATGACAGATGACACATGAAAGATGACTAATAACATTTAACAGCTTTTTAGATGACAGGTGACATACATGATGACTGATGAAACATGATAACAGATTACTATTAATCAATTTTTATTGTTTTTTTATGAAAGTTTATCGTTTGTTAATTTTTTAAATTTTATTTTCCCTCCTCAAATTTCAATTGTTTTTAACAATATAATATTTATATATTTATTATATATTTTTTTAAAATGTTTTTTCTTTAGGAAATTTAAACTGTTTTTAATATTGTCATTGTTTTGTAATATTTCATTAATTTTGTTTTTTTTTCTGTGTTAATATTATTTTCTTTTAAAATTCGATTGTTTTTATATCAAATTGTTTTTTGATAATATTGATGATTATTCTGTGTGTTAAGGTTTCTTTCTGCCAAAATTCAATTATCTTTACCAAACTGTTTTTTGATGAAGATAGCAAATGACAGATGGCTGCCACCTGCCATCTGTCATTTGCTATCTTCATGGCAGATGGCAGATGACTGATAATAGATGACATATTACACATAACAGATCATAGATGACAGATTACAGATAATAGATGGCGGATGGCGGATGGCAGATGACAGATTCGAGATTTCAGATGACAGATTTTAGATAACAAATGACAGCTGAGAGATTACAGATAAGAGATTATAAATATTTGTTCTTTGACAAATTTGAATTGCTTTTAACAAATTAGAATTTTTTTTTGTATTTTTTAAATTTAATTTTTTTATTTTTGCCTTGCAAATTTTAATTGTTTTTTTTTTAACAAATTTTCTATTTTTTTTTTCTTAAATAAACTTATTCTGAAGGAAATTTGAACTGCTGGTTTTGCGTATTCTATGTTTTAGGGTTTTTTCAGTCAAAATTCAATTGTTTTAATTTTAAAAAAATATTTTAGACAAATATGACAAAAGACATATGATAGATCACAAATGACAGATCACAGATGACAGATAAAAATTGACATATATGGTAACAGAATACAAATTATAATTATTTCTTCTTTAAAAATTTCAATTGCTTTTAACAAATTTCAACAATTTTTTCAGAAAGGTTTATCATTTTTTTAAATTTTATTTATTTACTTTTCCCTTGCAAATTACAGACTTTTAACAGATTTTCTATTTTTTCTTAAATCAATTATTTTTTCTTTAAGAAATTTCAACTGTTTCAACAATTTTTTGTAATATTTTATTATTTTTTGTGATTTACTATTTTTTTTTTCTCTAAAATTGAATTAATTTTTGATAAACATACAAATGATAGATGACAGATGACAAATGACAGATTACAGATGACAGATTTTAAATGACAGATATCAGGTGACAGATGACGAATGACAGATGGCAGTTGACAGATGACAAGTGACAAATAACAAGTGGCAGATGATATATGACATATGACAGATCACAGATGACAGATTTCAAATAAGAGATGAGAAGTGACAGATGAGAGATGATAGATAACAGATAACAAATAATTTTTGGTTTTATTGTCTTTTTGGAAAGGTTTATCATTTTGAAGTTTTATTAATTTAATTCTTTTTAGAAAATTTTAATTTATTTAACAGATGTTCTATTTTTTTTTAAATTATCTTTCCTTTAAAAAATTTCAACTGTTATTTTTGTTTTTTGTGCGTTAGGGTTTTTTTCTGACAAAATTCAATTGTTTTCTTCACAGAGATGACAAATGACATATGACAGATGTCGCAAGGCATATAATAGATCGGAGATGACAGATGGCAGCCAACAAATGAAAGATGGCAGATGATAGATGATAGATGACACATGACAGATTAATAATTTCAGATGACTGATGGTAAATGAGAGATGAAAGATGCTATAACAGACAGACAATAACATTTTTAATAGTTTTTCTTTAAAAATTTTAATTCCTTTAAAAAAATTAAATTGCTTTTTAGAAAGGTTTATCATTTTTTAAATTTTATTTATCTTTAAGAAATTACAACTGTTCTTAATATTTAATTTTTTCGTAATATTTCATTAAATTTGTTTCTTCCTTATGTGAAAAATGGCAAGTGACCGATGAAAAATGACAGATGGCAGATGGCGTATGACAGATGACAGATTACAGATGATAAATAAAGGATGACTGATGACATATGACAAATGACAGATGGCAGTTAGCAGATAGCAGATGACACATTACAGTTAATTCTTGAATTTTGAAGGCGTTTACTTTGTGGTACATTTTCGATTATTAAATAAAGAAAACACTTAACTTTTTTATACCACTTATATTTTTATCTCTCGTGACTAGTTTCAATTACAAGGTAATCATTATCAAACTGAAATAAAAATATAAGTGGTATAAAAAAGTTAAGTGTTTTCTTTATTTAATGACAGATTACAGATTTCCGTTGACAGATGCCAGATGAAAAGTGACAAATTACAGATGATAAATAACGGATGACAGATGACATATGGCAGAGCACAAATGACAAATGACAGTTGGCAGATGACAGATTTCAGTTGATAGATTTCAGATAACAGATGACAATTAACAGAAAATTGATTTTTTAGAAAAGTTTATCAATTTTAAAATTGGTTTTATTTAATTTTTTTGTAAATTTTAATTGTTTTTTTAACATAGTTTCTATTTTTAAATAGATTATTTTTTCTTTAAGAAAATTCAACTATTCTTAATATTTATTTTTTGTAATATTTCATTAAATTTAATTTTTTTGTGTTTAAGAGTTTATTGCTGCCAAAATTCGATTGTTTTTTTCAACAAATTGTTTGTTTCATAAAGATGACACATGACTGATGACAGATAATAGATGACATATGACATATAATAGATGACTGACGACAGATGACAGATGTTACGTACAGATTATAGATGACAGATGACAAATAAAATATGACAAAAAACAAATTATAATTATTTCCTCTTTGAAAATTTCAATTGCTTTTAACTAATTTTAATTGTTTTTTTAGAGAAATTTTATTTATTTATTTTTTCCTTGCAAATTTCATTTCTTTTTTCTTAAATCAATTATTTTTTCTTAAAAAAATTTCAACTTTTCTTAATATTTCAATTTTTTGTTATATTTCATTAAATTTTATTTTTCTTTGTGTTTAGGTGTTTTTTCAAAATTTAATTGCATTTGATAGAGATAACAAATGACAGATGATTGATGACATTTGACAAATTACGGATGACAGATAAATTATGACATTTAAAGATCACAAATGACAGATGACAGATGGCAGATGACAGATTACATATTTCAGATTCAGAAAGATGATAGGCAACAGATAATAGACTATAGATTGAAGATAACAGATTAAAATTATTTCTTCTTCAAGAAATTTCAATTACTTTTAGCAGATTTTAATTGTTTTTTTTTAGAAATATTTATCATCTTTAAAATTTTATTTATTTATTCTTCCTTGTAAATTTCAATTATTTTTAACAGGTTTTCTATTGTTTTTTTTTCTTAAATAAATTATTTTTGCTTTAAGGATTTTCAATTGTTCTTAATTTTTTTTGTAAAATTTCATAAATTTTGATTTTATTTTTCCGTGTATTAGAGTTTATTTCTACTAAAATTCAATTGTTCTTTTAACAAAACGTTACTTATATATTTATTCATTTATTTAATAGATTTTATTCTATCATAGATACAAAGTTAAGTAGACACAATTTTTTTATTGTCAATGATTTTTGCGTTTTTTTAGCTTAAAGTCAAGCGAAACTCATATTTAGGAAGATACACTATTTTTCATTTTATTTTATTTTTTAAGTAGAAGTCTTTAATGAGAAACCTCAGATGACAGATGATTAAATGTTTTAGTAAAATCTATATAAATTACACGAAGAAAATATTTATTATGGACAGAGAAGCCGACATGTGCAAAGATTAAATCTAAAAAAACATTGTGCGCTAAAATAACTGAAAATATTTCTCCTTTATGCGGTAATAACAAACCCGACAGTAAGGAATGGGAAATAACGAACAATCGGGTGATAAACCATAAAAATTCAATCCAGAAACCCGAGCCGCCCCCTCAGCACCATACATCATCTCGGCGAAGGATGAAAAAAAAAATCATTTCGCATCCCATTTATAACAACCCGAAAAATTACTAGCCCTAATCACCTCTCCGCTTCCGCATGATAAAATCTCGCATTTATCAGTTCCTCCTTTTAATCCCGACCCCTCCCTCCGCCCCACCAGTGTCCGCCGCAACGGTAATATCCGCATTTATTTGATTCCGCGATACGGACGTAACAAAAAAAAATATATAGGAGGCGCATAAAAAATCTTGACGTTTTTATGATAATGCGCGTGAAAACTAAAACAGATGGGCGTTTATGTTGCGCGAATTTTCAGACTATATACCTGACATGTAGAGTAGACTGCGCGGGAGGGTTAGGGGCGATGGTTTGAGGATACGGGAAAGAGGATATGAATTGTCGCTCCGTTATGGGATAAAACTGCCATTTTCCTGCGGGGCACAACTAGAATAAAACTATTTTTATGGATACCCACACGTGCAACGCGCGTGAAACTCCATGATCCTCTGTTCTGCAATTGGTGTCATATTACTGGATGATATGCTATTTGGGTGTGATGGCTTCGTTTATGAGTGCATATTAGGATTGCAAGCACGTTCTTAAAAATCTATCTTAAGATAGGTTAACAACCACTCGAACCGTCTATTATTTACAGATTTTAAAGTATAATTTATTTACCAATGTATGTATATACAATTGATATTAGAAAAGAAGTTACACTAAAGAAAATATGTTATTAAAAAATAAATTGATACCTACATAAAATAATTTAAAAATAATAACAAAAATATATTTTTTTTAAATTTAAAAACAAAAGAATTTTTTTGCTTAAACAACATAGGCAAGTTGACAGCTCAATTCATTTTTCTGAGGATTTTTGGATTTTTGTTTGATACAATTGAAATCAAAGACTAACACTTTTGCTTTTAACTTAAAAACGGCCACGGTTATTTATTTATTTCCCAACAGAAATACATCCAGTTACAGGGAAACTTAACAATAAGATACGAGGGGCATTTGAAAAGTCCGGGCAAAAATAAAAACTACTAACGTGTTTGGGGTAAACCTTTTTTTATTTTTTGACATAGTCTCCTTTTAGGCTTATACACTTCGTCCAACGATGTTCTAGTTTTTTGATCCCTTCTGAATAATAGGATTTGTCCATGTCTGCAAAATATCCATTAGTGTCTGCAATCACCTCCTCGTTTGAATAAAATCTTTGTCCCGCCAGCAATTTCTTCCAATTGGGGAACAAATAGTAGTCCGAAGGAGCCAGGTCTGGAGAATAGGGGGGATGTGAAACGAGTTGGAATCCTATTTCCATTAATTTTGCGACTACAACTACTGAGGGGTGTGCTGGTGCGTTGTCGTGATGGAAAAGGTCTTTCTTGTGGACCAATCGCGGGCGTTTTTCTTGCAGCTCGGTTTTCAAATGGTAAATAATATTTACCTGTAATAGTTTTACCCTTTTCCAGATAGTCGATGAGGATTATCTCTTGCGAATCCCAAAAGACAGTCGCCATAACCTTCCCGGCCGAAAGAACGGTCTTCGCCTTTTTTGGTGCAGATTCCCCCTTGGTAACCCATTGTTTAGATTGTTGTTTAGTCTCAGGAGTATAGTAATATATCCATATTTCATCCACAATGACGAAACGACGCTTAAAGTCCTCCGGATTCTTCTGGAACAGCTGCGAACCATCCTTGCAACACTTCACACGATTCTGTTTTTGGTCAGGCGTGAGCAATCGCGGCACCCATCTTTCGGATAGCTTTCTCATGTCAAAATGTTTATGCAAAATATTATGTACCCGTTCAGTCGAGATGCCCACAGCACTAGCAATATCACGCACCTTAACTCTTCTGCCATCCATTACCATATCATGGATTTGATCAATGATTTCTGTACTCGTAATCTCCACAGGTCGTCCAGAACATTCAGCGTCACTTGTGCCCATATGGCCAGCCCGAAAATTTTGAAACCACTTATAAACTGTTCTAATTGAAGGTGCAAAATCATCATAATGTTTATCAAGCTTCTCTTTAGTCTCCTGAGGCGTTTTGCCTTTCATAAAGTAATGTTTAATCACCATTCGTCCATTTTTTGAAAATCACTCGACTTCCTTGATTCATACGAATGCCAAACACAAAGAAATAAAACAATATGGCTGAAACTTGGTGTGCGTTCATTCAGGAGATGCTACTAACTAAATATGACGTCGAAACGCGCCGGTGGTGCCATCTCTCGGACTTTGCACGGTCTTTTCAAACCTTTTCAATTTACTAAGAATGAGTGATATAAGGTAATAATTCTCTCGACATTTTTAAATTGCCTACAACTATGGATAATGAAACCTAACATCTTTAATGATGATTGAATAGTAATATGCGGCACAAAACTCAACCATTGATCAAATATTACCCCAAGGTCAGCTGTCTCACTTACTCTATTGATTCAAGTTGGCCTTTTTAAAATGATATTGACTGTTAATATCGCCTCTAAATTTAGGTGTTTTTAACGGGGAATACTCGATTGATATTAAGAGCTGGATGATGTGGGTCTTTAGCTACTGCTGGATCAGATGAGTGTTCTACATTATAATTGATGGATGGTGCTGTTATAACTAGATCCAGTAGTCTACCATTGGAATTTAATATATGATTCCTTTGGACAAATCCGGTATAACAAATAAAATTATTTAATGGTAGAATATTATTATTTGATAATAGTGTGGAAGATTGAAATCGCCAACAATCAATGAATGCTCAATATGTAATTTCGTTTCAATATATTCAAAAATTTCAACATGTAGGCTTGTGGCTTGTGGCTACCATTAATTATAATTCTCGCGCCAACTGAATCAATATTGGGAATTATTGTATCAAGAAAGATTTACCTCAATATAATATGACTATTAAAAGCAAGTAAGACTCCACCTCTTATTTTATTAGATCTATCGCTCTATAATATTACTACAGTCTGGAAATAATTCAGTGCTATAAAATCCATATTTTAGCCACGTTTCTGTGATAGCTATTATACTAAAACTGTTACCTTATATAAAAGTATAGAAATCAAGCGTTTTTGACTTCTATCCACGAGTATTCTGATAGTAAATGTCAATATAGTTGATTTAGATTTCGAGTGATTCAGTTGGGAG
Source organism: Ontholestes murinus (assembly GCA_963969525.1). NCBI lineage: Eukaryota > Metazoa > Arthropoda > Insecta > Coleoptera > Staphylinidae > Ontholestes > Ontholestes murinus. The sequence goes on along the minus strand of OZ018397.1, from coordinate 8,531,134 downwards.
AAAATTAATTTTCCGAAGCAGAGTTAGAAATTATTTTAGGAACTCCATTAAAGAATTTCAATCTTAAATTTGTTTCATCGTTTAATTGCCTGGCCTTAAGTTCTGTTATTACTGTATTTAAATACTCCCGTTGCATAAGAGTAAGGTCTGCTTTAATTTTAATATTCGAGTCAATTTTTGATTGGTTGCGTAATACATTTAGAGCAATTGAGCTGCTCTCCAAGCTTACTTTAAGTAGTCGTGGTTTATCGGAGCGTTTGCCAAAACGGAATAATTTCTTTACGACAATATAAAAAAGACCATAAACTGAACTTAAACTTAACATTCATTTACAATACTATAAATTCTAGTACACCCTTTCTTTTCTTCTTTCTCCTTTTCTTCCCTCTACCCGTCATTCGTCTTCCCTTCTGTTCTCATTTTTCCACCCCAGTCTTCTCAACACCCTTACTCTGGCCCCATCATCTCTCATCCATTCCACTACATTTCTACATCCTTCAACCCATACCACATTTATTCCCTTACATTCCTCCGCCAAGTCGATTTCTCCACCCCTAACATCTGCCTCAGGAACCACCGCTGCCCACTCTCAACCCTTCCTTGCTTCCTGACCCCCCACACTTCCACTCCGTACAATAAAATAGATAAATTTAAAAATAAAATAGATCTCACGCACGCATCTTACAAGCCACACGTCACACTCACATTTCCTTTAATCCAACTTCCCCATTTCTCCTTGCGTTTCCTTGCACCCATCTCTCATGTTTCTCATATCCTAACGGCCCCTAAACATAAAGCCCAAATATTTAAACACTTTCACTCTCTCTATCGTTTCACCCTTCCACTCTAACTCTTTTATCCTTCCCTCTCTTCCCTTATTCCTAAATCTCATCCATTTCCTTTTCTTAACATTCACTTGCAAACCTCTCCTGTCCATATACGCTTCCACTATCTTTAACATCCCTTTCATGCCATCCCATTGCCTGGCCATTAGGACCATGTCGTCCACGTACCCTAGAGTCCATACCTTTCTCTTCCCTATTACCATCCCACCATCCCTCCCTTTTCTTAGAACTTCTTTCAAATCCCCTATGTACAAATTGAAGCCTCGTCACTTCTTATTGCACTCCCTTTTCCTTCTTGTTTCCTGTCAGAATCTGTACACTTATTGGCCAGTGATCCGACCCTTCTGCTTCCTCAACCTCCATCCATCACACGCCCCTCCTATCCCTTTGTCACCATGTAGTCAATTAACGACGCTCCCTTTGGTCCCACATGAGTTAACTTCCTTTCCCAATCTCCTTCCGTACATTCGCTCTTTCATTCACCGCCTCCTTTCTTGTCGCGCTCATTTCCTATCTAAAACTCCCCGGCAATCCCCCTCTTACTTCCTCCCAGTCTTCCCTCACTATCCATGTTTCCAACAACCCCACTATATCCTTCCCCTCTATCCATTCTCCTAATGCTTTCTTCTTTTCCTTCCCCCTAGTCTTGCCCTTTATTCCCGCCACATTCCACACCCCTATTGTTAGTACCTCCCTATTCCTACTACCCTTCCCTCCCTTCTGCCCTTCCCCATACGATACATCTGCCTCTACAGATTTTTTCTTTCTTCCAGTAATCTCGCTTTCTCATTGTCCCATCTCCATACTCTTCCGTCTATCGTCAGCTTCTGGTAACCTATCCTTGTCATTCGCCCCTTATCCCGTTCGCTCTTTGCCTTCTCTCTTATTTTTTTATATTTCCCTTACCATTTTTGGCATATCATCATCTATAAATATCATCTCTCCTGTTTTTCGAATTTTTTTTCACTTTGATTTTATCCCCTCTCCCTCGCAACTTTACCACAGTTAACTTATTTCTTCCCTTTAACATAATCCTTCTACTTTCACCTCAACAACCTCCTTCAGGAATTTTTTTCTCTCTTCTACTATTTTATGTGAATATAAAAGTTCATGGGGTGAATTAGTTTCAGAAAGGTTAGGACCTTCAGGCGGAGTGACAACAGCATCTTGATTTTCAATTAAGCATATTTTGTTTGTTAATTTAGTGATCTCATTCCTTTATTCAGCATTTTGGGCTTTAATTTGAGCTATTTCATCAATAAGGTATTTTAATTTGTCGTTATTCGCAGACAACTTATCACAGTTTTAAGTTAATAGTTAATAGTTTATACTTGTTTTAATCACTATTTTAAATAATATTGAACCAAATAAAAACTGATTATTAAGGAATGAAAGAAAATTTAAAATCACATTAAGAAAAATCATTTTTGTAAATCTCTAGAGCTTTAGAAGTCCAGTAAACATTTTTAATCACTTTTCTGGGAAAATTTAGAGATACACCAAATGAAAATTGATGTAAAATTCTAGTCGAGATGATATATCATCAAGAAACAAACAAAAAATTAACCGTCTTGGGAATAGTGATCATTTTGTGCATCATTTTTTGGGTCAATTTTAAGGTAAAACAAATACAAACTGATAAAAAATGGTATGAAGAAAAATCTGTCGTCTTGTAAAAATACCATCTTTTGAAAGTCCAACAATCTTAGTCAATTTGATAAGATAAGCTAAATAAAAATTGATCAACTTAGAATAAGGGAAACTCACTAAAAATAAAGAAATACCATATCTTTAATATTTAAGAAATTTAGAAAATATTATTAATCCGTTTTTAAGACAATTATTATTTATTAAAGTGGTTGTTGTTAAATATAAATGAATCTGGTAGTTAAAGTAGCAATTGATTAGAATGATAAATCTTAATTTGGTCATCACGACCGTTTAGTCGAATATCTCTGATTGTACTTTGCAAGTGGTTGAAATGCTCGAGGAGAATAGAATCATACCTAAATTGCGTGCGGAGAATAAACTTCAAGTCTTATAACTTTTCGTACCGGAGCAAAATCTTCCACAGTATATTAGCGAAGCAGAGAAATTGGAAAAACTCGAGCTCACTGAGATCGATCTTCAGTGGCTTCAAGTTCTCAGCGAAGGATCGGCCACACCCTTGACAAGATTCATGAGAGAAGATCAATACTTAGAGGCATTACACTTCAACTGCATGAAGAACCAAGACAACCAAAGCATACCTATTGTGCTGACGATATGTTTTAAGGCATGACAAGATTACAAGATTGTTCAGCTGTCACGTTAACATACAAGGGCGAAAATTATGCAATCCTCCGTAATCCAGAAATCTATTACCATAGGAAAGAAGAAAGATGTTCTAGACAGTTCGGTACTACTAATAAGAAACATCCATACATTAAGCTAATTTACGACAGTGGTGACTGGATCGTCGGTGGAGACCTGAAGGTGCTTAAGAGAGTGAAATAGAACGACGGCTTGGATAATTACCGACTCAAACCGAACGAATTGAGGAGAAAATTCGAGGAGCTGAACGCTGACGTAATATTTGCCTTCCAGTTGCACAATCCAATTCACAATGGCCACGCATTGTTGATGACAGATACCAAACAGCAGCTGGAATCCAGAGGATTTAAAAATCCCGTGCTTCTGCTTTATCAATTAGGAGGTTGGACAAAGGATGATGACGTTCCTTTAAAGACAAGAATAGAACAACACTAGGCAGTAATGGACGACGGCCTCTTGGATACAAACAGTACGATTTTGGCAATATTTCCTAGTCCAATGATGTATGCTGGACCAACAGAGGTACGATGGCATGTCAAGTCTAGAATGTGCGCCGCTGCAAACTTTTACATAGTCGGAAGAGATCCAGCGGGTGTTCCCCATCCCTCTGGAAAAGAAGCCACGCCTGATCTCTGGAGATCATACCGTTCAGGGTGGCAGCTTACGACATGAAAAATTAAAAGATGAGCTTCTTCGATCCGTCCCGAAAAGACGAATTCGATTTCATTTCAGGAACCAGAATAAGAGATTTAGCACGATCCGGGCAAACCCCACCAGCTGGCTTCATCTCAACTAAAGCTTGGGATGTTCTCTCCAACTATCCAAAATCTCAACATTAATTAACAAGTCACGATTAAACATGTGGTTTTACTGACAGTCTTCTGAAAATGACAAATCAGCCGACTAACCTGTATTTGTGGTGGTTCCTCGGCACTAGTTATCCTATGGTGTGGAGGCCATTGTCGTTAAGTCGCCGCAGTAGGCTGTCAACAACTATGTTCCACAGGAGTGGTGAGAGTACTCCACCCTGTGGGTAGCCTTTAGCAACGATCTTTCTGACAGTGGTGTTTCCTACATTTACTGTGACTGCCCTATTCTCCCGCATGCTTTTGATCCATCCACTAACTGTGGGGTTTACACCATGCGTGGAGAGAGCAGTTTCCATTTTTCTGAAGGTCGTTTTATCAAAAGCACCTTCTATGTCAATGAACACGCCCAAGGTGGACATTTTGTTGTCCAGAGATCTTCGATTCGGTCTACAACAGTGTGCAGAGCTGACTCCGTTGATCTACCCTGAGTGTATGTATATTGGTTAGATTGGTTAGCGTGAATAGGATTCGTAATCGTAAAATGACGTTAGACTAATCGGGAATCATCCTTATTTATCCTTGATAAATAATATATTTCGCATATCTTGGTAGCTTTAAAAGTGCAGCAAACATCTTTACTCACTTTCTAACAAAAATCAAATAAAAACTGATGTAAAATTCAATTTAAGATAAGAAAGAGTTATCAAGAATACCAAAAATTTTAAAACACCTTAAGAAAATCCACATTTTTGTACATATCTACAGTCCAGCAAACATTAATCACTTTTTAGAGCAATTTTCAATGTAAGCCAAATAAAACGTGATGTAAACTTCAACTCGAGAAAAAAGATTTAATTTAATTTTTTGTCATATTTTTTTATATGTAATACTGACACCGACAGATACTTCTAAACGTAACTTAAATACATCTGATATTTATATCATATCATTCAAATACGTCAACACAATCTTACTTCATTTTTTTACAGAAAATAATTTTTTCGTAATCATATAAACTCAAAACATACAAAAAACATAAAATTAATTTTAAACAAACAAATTCACAACCATGAAACAAGAAGAAAATCCATGCTAAGAACTGAGAGGTACAAGACACAAAAATACTCACAAAACTTAATGACAACCGCAATAAATCAATACAATGAACTACCAACATATGTAAAAAAATTAAACTTAATACCATTTAAACTAAAACTTAAAGATCTAATTTTAAATAATAAAATCGAGTAACTCAAAACAACACAACATTAGACAAAAAAACAAACATCCCTCAATACCATTAACCCGAGCAGGAATCAATCCAGGATCTCGAGGTGAAGAAGGAGGGATACAACCGCCCATATGTTATATAAGTATTATATATTATGTATTGTATTTATGAATTTATTTTAAATAAACAATCATCGTCTAAAAAAAAAGTCCTTCATTTCGGTTTTTCTATTTTTCTGCGGTCGCTGGGACTGGGGCTGGTTCTGCTGATTGATTGTCGCCACCTGCTACTCCTAGTTATTGTTATTTATTTCGTGGGAAGAGTCGAATCCCTATTGCTATTGCTGCTGAGGGTTCTTCGGATTCGGAGGGTACCTGTAGTTTCCCTTGCAACCGCATCTGAAGCCTCCTCTGTAATCACCTTTACCACGGTATGCTCCCCTGCGTTTCGGAATTCAACTTTTGCTCCGAATGCCAATCGGTTCTCTACGAACGGCACTCACTGTTGGCCTGCTCAAAGCCGTACTTGCTATCAAACCTATCTTTAGCTTCCCTGTTTGCTATGCTGCTTGTTGTGGCCCCTTCTGTCTCATGGGACCGCGCTGTGTCCAAGCAGCAGAGGCAGGCCAACTTTGCTGCTGTTTCTGCTGGCCTTGATTGTTGAACGAATGCTGGTTCTGCTAATTCTGGGACTACGAATGATGATTGTTGCGGCTCTGCTGAGGTTGTTTATTGTTTTGCGTCCTATGGCCCTGCTGTTGCTGGGTATCGCCACCAGAGTCCCGCCTGTCTTGGTCCTGGGAGGCTGGATCGATCTCCCGATCTTCTCGTTCTTCTTCCCGCCGACCTGCGTGCATCGGTCCATCATAGGGGACTTCCTGAAGCCCTGACTGGCCAGGGTAGTGCTCCTCGAACCTCCGGCGATGGGGTCTAAAATTCCATGCATCTTAAGAACTTCTTTTGCACCATTTCTAAACGATTAATGGTTAATTATAGTCAGAATGAATGGTGTCCATACAACAGAGGCATATTCTAAATGGCAACCTACTAGTGAGCAATAAAGAGTTTTTATACATCCAGAATTCAAATTTTTACTAATATGCCAAACATAACCCCACATCTCTAAGCTTCTTGAAAGAAGTTTAGTCTTTCAAAAAGAACGATAGCTTATTATTAATACCTTAAATATCGAGTACGCGTAAAGTTACCGAACGCACTCAAAACGCCCCAAGAAGCAGGTGATGTTTGGGGCGCGTCGGTCCACGGATGCACCAGATGTCCACGGATTCGATTTCACTACTAAAAAGGCAAATCAAATAAAAACTGATGTAAAAATCAATTTTAATATAAGAAAAATGTATCAACTATTCTTTATCAAATTTAAAAGTCTAGCAAACTTCCTCAATTAGATTTGGTTCCATGATATTTGTGAGATTCCACTACTTCCAAAACATTAAGACAGCGACAATTTGACGTCCCAGAATAAAGACAACTGTCTTTGTGGAATATTACTTTTGTATAATCGACTCTTTGTGAGGTGACAAAATTTTCATTATTTTTGTTTTATTTTTATTGATGCAGTATATTCGTCATCACTGGATGATACTGTAGCTGTATTGTTAGCATACAAATAAAAGTCGCATTTACGGAATCAATCTTTCATGTCATTTACATAGAGAAGAGGACCTAGAATCCTCCCCTGTGGTACTACTCTATTATTTTCGTATTCCGGTTCTATAGTCCCACCAATTTGAACAGCTGAGAATCTTTCTTCCAAGAAATTTTGCAACCATTTTAGTGGTTGACATCGGACTCCTATACTTTCGAGGATTATCAGTAGTTTTTTGTAATTTATCTTGTCAAAAGCTTTGCTAAAGTCCAGAATTATTACGTAGGTATGCATAAAGTTGTTTAGATTGTGATTTATACTATCTGCTAGATCTTCTAATAACGTTATTGTGTTTTTATTTTTCCTAAATATTTTTTGACCAGAAAGACAAAAAATTAAATAACTTTATTTCAAAAGGTTTTGGAGGGCGTACAACAAACCAAATTGTTCAGTGATGGCAGATCGTGGTTTTAAACAAATCGATGCAATATTACATCAGAAAAATTGCATTTTAATCAGACCGCCATCTGTAAAAGCAGGTGTAAAGAGTTCTAAAGCAGAGGTGTTGGAAACCAAGAGAATTGCATCATTACGTATTCATGTAGAAAGGGTTATGAGAAGAGTACGGGAATACAAAATATTAACACCTCATGCTTGTGTAAATAATAAACTTATAAAATATCTAGACTACATGGTGATTATTGCATGTGGTTTAGTAAATTTACAATCAAAAATAATAGAATTATAAATATGTCTATTGTTAATTTTAATACATTTAATAAAGTAAAATTAAAAATTATGAAACAGTTTCTAATAATCTAGAAAAAATCATTGCTTCCCAAAATATCTTTGCCTTTCCTAATATATCCATGAAATAATTTTCATCTTAATTAATTTTAATTATTGTTATTTTGTTGTTGGTTTCGAAAGAATGATCTGCAACGCATAAATAACCAAGTTTGAAATTTAACATTAACATTTGTAAATGTAATTATGCTTTGCATTTAGGAGATATGTGACCGTTTTTTAACAAATAATCATTTACAGTTTTTAAAGACGATGGACATTTAATTTCAAACACTGCATTATTTGATATACCATCGGGTGAAGCACCAAATTCTGGATGCTGGTTATTTAATATCAATCCGCACTTTTTTATTTTAATATTTAATTGTTTTCCCACTTGTTTTCGAACATTATCTTCCAAATATAATCCTCTCTTCATTGTCTTTGTCTGAAACATTTTGGAAACACCAATTACACTTTTCACTAAAACATCACTAGTTTTACTATTAATAAATATATTTTTGAAGCTGTAATCCTTCCATAACGAAGTTCAAACCACAGTTTATTTGAACTTTGTTCAATTGTTGCATTTGCAGCAGTTTTACAGGATTGCTCATTAATTGCAGTCTGGCAAAACTGTTCCCCATGAGTATTTATGAAACGATCCAATAATAAATGCATACTTAAATTATTAGGTTCATCCCCAGTTTCTGTATCATCAAAATAATTTAAAATTTGTGCTGAGCATTTTAATTCTCTCCCACTTTAATCGTTTCTTCAAAAAATTGTTTCATCTGCTGGTCGGTTATATACGATTTAGGTACAACACCAAAATTTTCTGTCGTAACAGTTTCATTTGCAGCACCTGTTAATTTTGGTTTTTTCCAGTAGCATTCAATTTCAGTTAGTGCTGGCTGGGTACTTTTACGATGTGCCCCCATTAAAAATGCAAGTGCGTGTTTACATTCTCCTTCACGGGCCACACGGTTGTGGGTTCAAATCCCAGCCGGGCGGTGGATTTTTCTAAAGGAAGAATTCTCCGTCCGGATCCATGGATGTTCGTGTATGTCCCTCATTGTTATCACAACGGGCCTATCTAGGCCTAAGTGTGCATCTCTTCGCGGTGCACGAAGAGGTGCTGCCACACCAACCTAACCTACATTCTCCTTCGGAAGCCGAACAATCCAAACATTTCACTTCCAGAATTTTTTCCTCTTTTTCACAAACCACTAACTTAACTTTATAATTAGAGGCCCTAATTCTATGTTCGGGGCAAATTTGTCCAAGAATGGTACATGTATTTCCTGTTCTTTTAATTTGCACATAACCAATTGCAGTATTGATGTAGGAGTCCCTCATTGATCTAAAATAATTATAAATTTATTAAATTAGTCACACCTACAATGTTATATTGTCGCAGAAGGGACAGTTTTAATTGTTTGTTTTTAAATTTTTAGGTTAACTATTAGGAATGGGTAAATAAGTTTTGGGGACAATATAATTGTATATATTCTCTTCGTTTATCATAATTAATATCAATTAAAATATATTATGTAAATGTTAAATATATATACTTACAAGTCGGCTTTAAATCCACGAATTTCTGCGGCATTATAACAATCATTATGATTGATAAATTCCATTAACATATATGCGTCAATATTGGGCAAATTATCACTGTATGCTTTAAAAAAACTCGGCATCTTCCATTATTTTAAAATAACACAAGGATTTAACAAATAAAATGTGAATGAACGACGTCTAAATACTGCGTATAAATCGTATCATAAATAATGACGTCACGCGATTTTCGGTCAACTTCGTGGCGAGGTCGGAAAATTTAAAAAATATTATAATTTTAAAGTGCATTTGTTAAATAAATAAACAAATATTTATAAAGAAAAATATATAAACTGAGATAAATCATTATTAGCAATCATAATAACATAAATTTATTGATATAAAAATTGTATGCGTGTACCCAATTATTATAAAATGTTGATTATTGAAGTTTGATATCAAATTTTCCAACTCTTCAATGAATAGGCGTGCATCCTTATTCGGAGGTCTGTATATGGCTAATACTAACATATCTGCTTGATTAACGTGAGTAACCTTAAAACATAAAGTTTCACAATATTTTGTGTGTGTTCAAGTGTTTTATATTAAGAAAGTTCTTATGAAATCACGTTCTTAAGTTTTTTAGCCATGATATGCTTCTTCTTCCTGATTCTATTTTACCATAGGCTTTCCTTGGAAAACAGATTTTAGAAGACGAAATTTAATTTCGTTTCTCATAATGTGTCCGAAATATTCTATGTTTCTTCTCTTGATGGTTTTAACTACTTCCAAGTCCTTCTTCCTTCCATCACTGCATTATTAGCCACTCTGTCTACCCAAGAGGTCCTCAATATTCTCCTATACAGCCACATTTGGAAAGCCTCGAGTTCTTGTGTTGCTTCGGTTATTGTCCATGACTCCATTCCATAGAAAAGTTGGTTTTGATATCAATGCCGAGACTGTAACATTTGAACAGTTTAGCCATTTGGTTAAAGGCAGCTTTTGGTTTCTTCATTTTGCACTTTTCCTGTGAATGTTTCAAAATCTCATTGATCATCGTTCCAAAATATTCGTTAGTAGGAAAACTGTGATACCCTCTCTATTAATGTGTTTTTGATCATTAGTTCGCACCTTACCAATCACCATGAATACAGTTTTATTAATGTTAATTCCTAAACCATAACGAGTGCTGGTATCTTTTATTCTGTTCATTAATTCTTGTAAGCTGTTTATACTATCGGTGAATATTACAGTATCATCTACGTATCGATGTTTGATTAATCGTTCTCCATTCAGCAGGATTCCTATGTCGGTTTTCTCAACGGCTTCTCTGAAGATTTGCTCTGAATAAAGATTAAATATAAGCGGCGAAAGAATACAGCCTTGCCTAAGAGAATCAGTGGTTTGCTCGTCCACATTCATCTTGATAGTAGCTGACTGATTCCAGTATAGCTTCTCGATGATCCAATAATATTATTAACAAATATTATTTATGTAAAATTATTCATTGAAATTTCAAATTAGCAGTAATTAGATTTAAATGAAAACGTTAATTATGTTCAATATTTGCTAAACAAACATCCACTCGAAACCAGAATTGTTTATACTGTAAATAATTACATCAGTTCCTCTGTAATGAATAAAAAATTCACACGTATCTTCTCCACTGAATAAACAATGAACGAAAGTAGTGTTTTCCCCCGCAAGTTTTAAGATGAAGGAAAATCGGAAACTTTATAATTATAACGAAATTCGTTGTAGTTATCCGTGTCTTCGCTCCAACTCCCCCGCAGGGCCAGAGGAGGTAATTAACAGGGCGAAAAAAGAAAGTGAGCACCCGAAAACTTTCCCGAGAAACTTTATATGGAGTAAAGGACATGCAATATGAATCACTTAAACTTGAGTCGGAGCACCCGGAAGTTTTAATTTGGCCCGTTAAGATCAGCTGGGTTGTAATGGATGATGCTATCAGAAAGAGCAGACGGATTGAATATGAACGAACGCATTTAGCACATCAAGAAGGGGGGTGGCCGTAACGAGACGAGGACTTAATGTGTGCCGCTGGAAATATGATGCCCATAAAGGGCCGACGCACATTCTGCTTTATTGTCGAGGGGCGTCGTTATCGCCGTGTCTCGCGTCCCCCGCTGAAAAATCGGCGGCGTTTCCTTAAACGGACGCTTTTCTCCCGTTCATTCATTCGTGCTTATTTCAATTAGGCAAATCGCGTGAGTAATTATTGCTCGGCGAAACCGTGAGCCGGTGATGTCATCTCTTAAATGGCATTCAGCACCGGCGTAATGTTTGTTTTATGTTTTGCATTAGTCATTCCGCTAATGTGAGCGCCTGTAATAAGTTACTTCCTAATCGTGTTTAAGATTAATCAAAATCGTACAATGATTTCACTGTCTATATATCGAATCAACGATTTTCGGCAATTAAGAAATTATATAATAAATGGGTTTAAATATTAACACTGCATTATTTATTATTATGGATATACTTTAATTCATTTTCACATCTGGCTTATGCTTTTTGAATTTTTTTTTATTAAACTGTTTTTTTTTCAATGTTTTGGACTGTTTTTAACTGTTCTTACTTACTTAGATATTCAATTTTTATAGAATTACAACTGCAGAAAAATGACCTTCAATGGCCAGTTGATGACCTTAAATGATCCCAATCAAAGTTAAAGTTATTAGTCATATTATATTCAATAATTGTTGGATAACTTAAATTATCAATGATTATTGACTTAGTTTAAATAACACATTTTATGGCTTTGAATGATAGTTGATTTACCTTAAAGGGTCGCTAGATGACCTTGATTAATCGTTACATGACCTCAAATAACCTTAAAATGTGACTGAATGAAATGACTCTGAATAACATTAAATGGCCATTATTTTATCTAATATGATCTAAATGATCTTGAGTGATTATTGGCTGCTGAATCACCATTGAATAACCTTTAATGACCTTACATGTTCCCTAATTATTATTGGATAATATTATTTAATGATGACCTTGGCTTATCTTTAATAACTAGATGAGTGGAAAAAAATTTAAATGACTTTTGGATAAATTTAAATGATCGTTGTATAAGTTTGAACGTTTAATAATCGTAAGTTAATCTTTGGATGACCTTAAATAATTTTGATTATCGAATGACCTTAAATAATATTAAATGGTCAATTGATGGCATTAAATGACCCTTAATAAATTGATTAATGGTTGAGGCGTAAACTTCGTGATACATCTTAGAAAATTAAACAAAAACGTTTACTTTGTTGATATCACAGTTATATTCAATTATCAAAACATGACCTTAAATTATCTTATTGAATGACTTAATAACCTTGAATGAATTTTTGATAGCTTTGATTTTAAACAACATTTACATGACCTTGAATGAACGAATTTTCATGATTTTGGATAAGGTTGCATGATCATAATATTATCTTAAATGAGTATCAAGAAAATTTTAATGACCTTGAATGACAATTGGATAAGATTAAATAGCCTTAGTTATTTGCTGCTAGACTAGAAATAATCATTGACTAATCTTAAATGCCATTTAATGATTGTTGGATAACCTAGAACAAACATTGATGACCTTAAATAATCTTCAATGATCCGAACTTTAAATAGCCTTGCTTAATTTCATTTAATTATGGATGACCTTGAATAAATTCGAATTAGATGACCTTAAATAACTTTGAACAACCGTTAGATAACCTTGAATGACTAAATAACGTTATTGAAAAGTACAGTCACAGGATGGCAAATAACAACAGGTGTTTAATGATATATAATAATAAATATAATTATTATTGTATCATATTAAATAACCTTGAATGGCCTTCAATTATTTAAAATTACTAAACGTTTGCTACATGAAATGGCATTATTTGCATTGGTTATTTTTTTTTTGTAATAATAGCAGTATTAATTTAGAAAAAAATAATTCCTTTAAATCGGTTACTCATCTAAAGCAGAAGTGGCCTGAGTGGAAGAACACATGGTAAAATCCTGTGATCTAAAATTTTATAATAATAAATGTATATCTTTTAAACTTTTGTATCTAATGTAAACAGGATATTCTAACGTAAAAATTACTAAATAAATAATCGTTAGAAAATTAAATATTATCGTTGAATGATTTTAAATAAACTTAAATGATTGTTAGATAACCTAAAATGGTTTTTGGTTGACATCTGCATAACCAATGAATAATCTTGAATGATAATCAATTGACTTGATGGCATTAATGACTGTTGAATCACTTGCATGATCTTGAACGACAATAAGAAGTGATTTCCATAGTACACGTAAAAAAAATTACTGGAGTGTGTAAATCAAATTAGTTTGATTGACCATTGTATTACCTTGACCAATAATATTAAATTTAATCTTTTATGTTTATATGACCATTGGTTAAATCGTGATGAATGTGATTCAGTTAATGTAATTGATTTTAAGGTAGCAACATATTTTGCTAGGAACAATCATATTCATGGAGGTGTTATTCAACTTATAAAATATAACATATTATTTAAAAATCTTTAACATATTAATGACCTGTTCAGTGAAATTTATTGCGAAATTGCTGCTATTCAACTGTTACCTCATGATATTTCTATTGTAACAATATACCGTTCTCCATTAGGAGATTTTAATGAATTTCTACACATAATTAGCAAACTATTTCATCTGTTAGACACTAAAGTACAAATCATTTTGTTTGGAGACTTTAATGTAAGATTTAATGCAGACGACTCGAGGGCCAGAAGCTAGGTGACGTGTTTAAATCATTTGGTCTTAGAGGTCATGTTAATTTTACTCTTTAAGCTAATTTTATTGCTTTCATTTGTTAAAAAAATCTAAAACTAACTAGAAACTTACAGCAAATAAAAATAAGTGAAATAAGGAGTAACAGTGTTTTTATTTGTTGTAATTACTTACGTAAACTCAAAAACTATACAGTTGTCTGAAAAATTGTTTTATACCTGATTTATTTTTTATATTTTCCAGCATTAAGAAATTTGAAATGGTTTATTTTGCACATTTCAGCTGTTTTTAAATAGATTTTAATTTAATTTTTACTTTTAGCAAATATTACAAATTAAAAAACTTACTTATAATTTAGGTTATAAGATTCCTGGGCAGTTTTTTTTTTCAGAAAATATTCTATTGTTTTTACTGCTTCTAAACAAAAATGCAATTAAATATTTAATATTAATCAAAATGATATTGTTTTTATTATTCTAAAATTGGAATAGAGTTTGAATTCTTTTTTTAAAATTGTTTTTTCAACAATTTTTTATACATTTTTTAAAATTTAAATCAAGTAGAATTTTAACTACTTAAAACATTTTTTAAAAACATTCCTTTAAGAATTTTCAATTTTAAAATTTTAGATCTTTTATTTTTAGAAAATTTTATTATTTTATAAATTTATATAATTTTGATAAAATTTTCAGTTTTACAATTTGGTTAATGACCTATACAGCCTATGCCGCAATAAAAACAAAATATTTACATTTGTTTGTTTTTATTTTAGTATAAATAAATAAGTTTTCAAATATATTTTTTTAAATAAATAGAATTGTTTCTATAATTTAGGTTATTCCTGAGACATGCCTATTAATGCAACGTATTCTTGACCTACTTTTCTCAATACAGCCTATTCTTGCTATTGATCTATCTTAATAAATTATCGATCAACGTAAGTGGGACTTAAATTTATGTAGCGTACTCCTGACCTACCTCAGCATATTTTTTCTTAATCCGATGTATTCCTGAACAATCTTAACATACAATACATTATTCTACCGTACTAACCTATCCCAATAATTAAGTAATTGACATTTAAACTTTGGATTAGGCCGTTCAAATGTCAATATCGAGGCAGTGCGTGAGAGTGTTGGTGAAAATCCCAGAAAATCAATTCTGTCATTGTGGGTAAGAATTCTAAATTTCGATAATCTCTCTAGAGTGCATACACGTACAAGAAATCTGTGTCCTCGTGCTTACAAAATTCAAATTACACCAAAAATAAATTCTAATGATCATGTACAACGAAAAGAGTTCGTTGATTAGATTATTGAACATCAACAAGTGACTGCTATTTTTGCGAGCAAAAGAGCATTAAGAATATAATAATATTATTTTTAACTGATTTTAAATTAATTATCTGTTACACTTATTGTTTCAATATATATTAATCTTATCTAAAAAACCCAAAATTAAAATTACTACACCATACTTTTTTCTGAAGTAAGTTAATAATCACACCAGTGAATTTTGAATACGACCGAAAAACGTTTGTTCGCATGTCTCTGGTTTAATGAATAGCTAATGTGTTCACAAGTAGATGGTGATTTATTTCATACAATGATATGCTATCTTTATGAATGGTTACTCGTTCGCATTATCTCGGTATTTGCATATGCATTACCTTGTATATACAGCGTCATTTTACGGGCGAGCACAACGTTTTAGAAACATGCTTCCGTAATGATGTTAAAACCAGTGCAGTATGAAATGAAGGCCTGAAAATAAAATAAGACGTCGGGAGCGAATAAAGCGTTTCTCGAAAATTGAAATTGAATACTAACGTTTATTCACAGTAAATGAGAATAGCCAGTGATGAGATTTTCATAATCGCGTAAATGTAATCTAATTTTAAACGAATTGTTCTAAATCATTGTGGAAATTAAAAAAAAACATATTCGTTTTATGTGTTTATTTTCTTTTTTCATAAACCGCGCGTGTCGCTGATAAATCATCGCATATTTAAAATCGCCGTCCCGCGGTGCATTCCATTTTTCTCCCGGAAAGTGGGAAATTACCATAACTATTTTTTCATTTCCCCAAGAGATAGCGCCGGTTTTAAGGAGGGACGCTATTATTTCCGGGCCCGATGTCGCGGGAAGTTGTTAACAATATTTCTCACCGCGGCTGCATTATCATAAACACCCGCCCCTCCCACCTCTTTTTCCATTCCATGAATTACGAATTTACGCTCCCTGTGTTTTAATAAAGGCTCAGTACAACTGAGCAAATGAATTTTCACCACAACAATAATACAAAGTGAAAATAGCGATTAAGACGATAAAATTGGGATTAATAAAATATTAATTAGTTATTGTTTTCCTGTCAACAAGAGTTACAGACCGGTTTCCATCTGTTTTGTATCTCGTCAGTGTAATGTAGTTGAAGACAGAAAAACCAAGATTTAAACTGGACTCGAATAAGTTAGGTTGTATCCTCTTAGTCAAGTCATCTTATCCCTTAAATGTAAATGTATGGATTTGAGACAAAAGGGATTGTTGAGTTAACGTTAGTAGGCTTCCTGTATATATCAAATTCAATTTTATTATTTGGGTGAATTAACGTTAAATCCAAAAAGTTAATTTTGTTGTTATTTTTTATTTCGAGAGTAAATTTAATTTTAGGGTGAATGCTGTTAATTAACTTGAGAAACTCATCTGATTGTGAATTTTTGCAAAATCAAGTGAGAAAATCTTGGATATTGGACATGAATATTTCATCTAAGAGGGGACTTAATGGGGATCCCATTGGAAGACTTGTGGTTTATTAGTAGAATTTATTAATGAATTTGAAATAATTTTGATTTACACAAATTTCTAAACATTGATAGAGTTCTGATCTAATCAGTTTAGAAACTTGTGTAAATCAAAATTATTTCAGATTCAATAACAAATTCTACCAACAGACCATAGGTCTTCCAATGGAATTTAAGAGTTAGAAATTGTAAATTTTAATTAGAGGTGAAAAGGAGGTACATTTAGTGGTCGAAAATTTTGATTAGGCATAATGTTCCCAAGTTCCGGATTTCCGTGGACGCCCACTTTGATGACAGTCTGGAGCGGCTGAGGATAGTGAGGTGATGAAGTTTGTAATCGCGATTGAGTTCATTTTAGCTACTATCGGAATTCGACTATTTCTCTAGCAGACGGTTCTTGCTGCTTTTAGAGCCTCTTCTTCTAGACATCCGGATCATTTTCGTCTTCTTCCCGTTGTCTGCGAACAAGTTTTTCCGTTTGAATAGCACCTAAATTAGGTTATCCACGCCAAATTCTATTTGAGGAAGTAAATTTCGGGATTCGGGATGCTTCTTAGTAACCGAAGTCTAGCTATTAGAGTTCTGGATAACCGTGGTTTCGGTAGGGTAACGACGGTTTCGATTAATTCCTCTATTTTATCATCTTTCTGAAAGTGACGAATCCTTGACAAATTGAAATTATCAGAAAAATGTAAATGAATTAATTGGTTATACTGAAGATAGTTAGTTAATAATAAAGTGTAGGCATCTATTAGTCGACACAATAACTTTATGGTATACTAACCGGTTTAGACCAATTCTAGTCTCAATTTTGTAATACAGTTGGTATGGTTTTACCGTTTTTAATTTTCTTCTAAGGAGAATAAGCGCAACTTTGTTAAAAACGAAAAACGTAATGCAATATTTTGACAACAGATGTTAACTTGTAATGATTTGTGGAATGTGGAATAGGGTTGATATATTTGAATTATTAAGGATCCCACCGCTAAATTACAAACAAAATTAATCCAAACAAGTCAAAATTTCTACTTATGAACCCCACATCTCATAGATTATATGGCTTGAAAAAAAAAACAAAAAGACAAACAACCAATTCGCCCTTTAGTCTTCTATTTCAACACATCCGCAAAAATCTATATTTCGAATTAGCTTCAATCTTCAAATCAATTACTAATTTTTCAGACACACATGAGCTAATTACTAACCTTATTAATAACAGAGTAGATCCTAATTCTAAACTAGTATTCTTCGATGTATCTAATATGTTTGCTAAAATCGCTTTTAAAGATTGTATCAATTTAATAATTCCACAAAAATCATGATAATTCCATAGTCAAAATGAAATTTTTAAATATTTTAGGAACCATGGACCATGAGCCACATGAACGCATTGTATCCAAATGTGGCGTGAATAGATCGGCGACTTGGTCCAAAAAATATGCTGTGGTGTTGGTTTAAAGACAAGCCCCTGTCGGAGGTTGAGTAAAACTAGTCACTAAACAATTTTCATTTCTATCTCCTCACTTGTTGATGTCATGTGTTGGTGATACAGATTCTACTTCCTGAGGACGAAAGCATCATATTTAGTGTCTCCTTGAGGATACTTATTAATTTTTTTTTAATATTTTAAACATTGGTAAACTTGCTTCCAAGCTTAGTCGTTAGTGAAATATTTCTTGAATTTTTATTTGTCTTTCTCGTCCATCCTACTCAATTCATATCGGTGTGTTAATTCAAGACAATTTTTTTTTGGATCACCGCCGTCGAATTTCCGTTTATCGTTTAATGTGATAAGAAGGGATTATCGCATTAAAGTTAGAAATTGTAAATTTTAAAAGGAGGTGCATTTAGTAGTAGAAAATTGTTTTGTGCAGAATGTGTTGGGTGGATGTCCGCATCGAAGACAATCCAGAGCGGTTGATAATTATTAGGTGGAGGAGTTGGTAGATCGCCCCTCACCATCGAGTTTCATGCGTTTATCCGCTTTATGAAAAATGTTCGAGTTCTTTCTAGCTATTTCTCTAGTAGACGATTCTTGCTGCTTTTGGAACCTCTTCTTCAATAAATCTTTACTTGCGCTTTCTCTTTTTTGAAGTAAGACAGTAAAACATAGGTATATTTCTTGGTTTTCTTTTCCATTTATCGACCACTGCTTTACGACGACTACTGAATCAATGAATTTACCCTTTTTAATGTTAATTGAAGTGTCTCCTAACACATGGTATTTATGTTAGATTACTAGACTGAAGATACTGCTACTCTCTGGATGGAACCAAATTTTCAAAATAAAACAAATAAAACTCTTGTTATGTTCCATTACTTTATTTTCAGATAACTGACATGTGTTTCGGTCCCCTAACTTTAATAATGATCCGCAAGGTGTCAGTTATCTGAATATAAAGTAATGGAACATAACGAGAGGTTTACTTCTCCTAATTTGAAGATAGTTGGTTAAAAATTCAAGTGTAGACATCCATTGTTCGGTTCCCAATAATAATCCCTCCTCATCATGGAATGAAGTTGAAAATATTTTTGCCTCACTGAGATTAATTATATTTTTTTATTACCGGCTAAAATTGTGGCAATATTTAATTTTCTCTGGTTTATGCAGAAACTTCTATCACCGATATTTGGCATTCTGGCATGATAATTCATCAACTAAGTCTCAATTTTTTGACACAGTTGGCAGACTAGTTTCGACAATTAGTCATTCTCGAGGAGAATATGATCTTATCAGCGCAACTTTGTTGAGGACATAGAAACGTAATGGAATGTTTTGACAATAGATGTTAAATTGAAATGGTTTGATACTTTGGAATAGAACATATTTTTTTAACGAATATACATACAATGTAATTGTCAGTTATTATAAGACTAATTTTATAAAGTATAAATGTGACATTGATTTAATCTCTATAACCTTGAATATTAAAACACGATCACTTAATTTTATTACTTTTCAATCGCAAGTTTAATCAAAATGTACCACGACTATTTTGGATATAACTTATGAGTTCAAATTTTAGTAATTAAAAGAAATATGACCCTAAAATATAATTGTGATGTGTTATACTAATGGAGTTACTTGTAGAATTTGATATATTACCCTAAGATCTTAATTTAGAAGTAATTATTCTTTGCAGTAAAGTAATTGCAGGCATTTGGCGAATTGGAGGGTGGTTTAAAAGCCGTCCATGCACCCTAAATGTACAAGAAACTTCAAGTATAAACAACGTATCGAT
Source organism: Ontholestes murinus (assembly GCA_963969525.1). Taxonomy (NCBI): domain Eukaryota; kingdom Metazoa; phylum Arthropoda; class Insecta; order Coleoptera; family Staphylinidae; genus Ontholestes; species Ontholestes murinus. The sequence goes on along the minus strand of OZ018397.1, from coordinate 8,511,149 downwards.
CTTAAAGAAAATAATGCGGAAATAGTCTTTAAATATTTAATTATTAAGAATTGTTTGATTTCAAAAGTCAATCAGTTGAAAAATATATTTCTATATGTTGAGTGGGTGAATATTACGAATATGCAACTATAACCGGAAAGTTCGTGCCGATTTTTAAGAAAAAAATGGAACACAGCTCATTTAAATTTTGGTATACATTTATTAAATTATACAGGTACCATTCTGTTCCACAAACTTTCTCCATTTTTCATGGCAAAATAAGTTGTTATCTCAACCAAAGTGTTAAAATTTCCCCCATTAAGTGAAATTTGTAATGATCGGAAAAGGTGGAAATCGAATACGGTGGATAGTGTAAAGCATTCCAACCAAACTCCAACAATTTTTGTCGGGTTGTCAAAGATACATGAGGTCGGGCATTGCCTCTTCCGATTCGCTTTTTCTGGAAGTTTTTGTTCGAATACTATTTTCAATTTCTCTAATTGAGAGCTATACTTTTCCGAATTTATTATCATTTTTTGGAATAATCTCATACTAAAGGATTCCTTTTCAATCCCACCAAATAACGAGCTTTACCTTCTTCGAATGATGATCGGCTTTTGGGGTGCCTAAAGATGGTTCATCACGCTTTCCCCAAAACCTTTTACGTTGAACGTTTTTATAAATTATCCATTCTTCATCGCCCGTCACTATTTTCTTCAAAAAATGGTGTCTCCTCGTTGCGTCTATAAAGCATGTCGCAAATGAAGATGCGATCGAACAAATTTTTCTCCGTTAAATCATGAGAAACCCATACATCATGACGGTTTACGTAGCCAAACTTCACAATATGGTCGTGGATTGTTGATTCTGATTTATTCTCATTGACGTAATGTTTAATTATTTTTATTTTAATCAGATCATCGTCTGTGATGGACGGCCTACCCAGGTTTTCTTGATCTTTAAGTTCGAAATTTCCAGCTTTAAACCAAGCAAACCACTTCCGCACAGTCCTTTCAGTTACAGCACCTTCACCATAAAGAGCGCATATTTTATTTGCCGCTTGTGTGCCATTTACCTCTTTAAACAACCAATGAAACGTTTCTTTTAAAAAAAAAAAGACGTTGTCACATTGAATTTATATCAGTAATTTATCTTCTAACTTTTTACCATTGTATTGTTTACAATAATAGGCGAAAATTTAATATTTACATTACATTTATTGCACCGTGTATTTCTAAACGAATATCGGAGTTTTTAAACTTTTTAGTACTTATTACGTAAAACTTAAATTCATAATTAATACATAAAATGAAAGAATTAACTCAAACAGTTCTGTTTATGGCATTTGTCATATATTTACCTACTATCTTTTTTATCTATTATGTATCATATAGTATACATTACCTGTTATATTATGTTGCTAACTATCAACCATTTTTGCTAGTTTATTGTTTAAAACAATCGAGGATTATTTATGTTTCTGATTACTTTTTGTAACTAAGGCAGTCATTCATTTCCAACTGCTATATGACAACTCTTATCTTTTAATTGATACTCATTGTTAATTTGCAATTGTTTTTTAAATTAATTATTGTATAATAGATGGCACATTTATTGTAATATTTTAATTGTTTTTAATATTTTTTTGCAAATGACGCATTCCTTACCTATCATTTGTTACATCTCATCTATAATCTGTGATTTGTATATATTACCTGCGATTTATCATCTGATATCTGTCTTTGGTCTTCTGTTGCCGTTATTATTTGTTATTTATCATATTGTAAGCCACTTGATAAATCCTTTTACAACTGAATTGTGTACTGCTTAAAATAATCAACATGTTAATAACGCAGTCATTACTTGTCCCATGATATATGTCATCTTTTATCTGCCATCTACCTTTCTGTCTTTTGTTATCATTATTGATCTATTATCTGTTTTTTTTTCTATGTCAATTCTTATCTATTACCTGTTACATTGTGTTGCCATATGTCAATTATTAAAAGAGTTAAACACATAAAATAACCAAAGAAAAATGTTTCTCATCTGTCATCTGTTATCTGTTATGAGTTAAATTGTCAAATATTTGTTTGTATATTTGGCACTGTTATCTGTTATCTATGATCGGTAATATGTATTTTATCCTTAGAAAGATCATGGGAAAATATTTCTCTCCTTCTAAATGTCATCGGCCATCTATCATCTTTTGCTTGTTATTATTATATTGCAATTATGACGATAGTGTAGTTTTTTGTGCAAATTTTCTTTTCAATTACGTTTCTTAGCTACTATACGTCATCTGATATCCATTATATGTAGAATATCATCTGTTTTCTATTACCTGTCATCTCGTTTCATTCTTCCGTCGTCTGTCTTTCATCATCTGATATCAACAATGATGCCGATTGTATTGCTGAAAATAGTTTACCTATTAAAGTGTTTGTAAGGTACCTTGGAAATAACGCAATGTATTAATAATTCTAATAGTTCTTCTATCATCTGTCTTTTGTTATCTGTCAAATGTCACTTCTGTCATTGGATTGCCATCTGTCAACTTTTTTGCGTTTGTATTTTTTTATAAGGTTATTGATGTAAATGTTTATTTTATATAATTTTTGTAAATGATGTTGTCAGTACCACTTTCTTGTTACATGTCATATATTTTATCTATCTGTTATCTCTCTATTCATTTATATGTCATTTGTCTTGTATTAACTATATTCTTCTATCCATCATTGGGTTTAGTAATTGTCTCTTATATATTATATGTTAAATATAATCTACAAAACAACCAAAATATGTAAACCAAAACCACCATGGCTAACTGATAATATAAAACTCTGAATATCGCTAAAAATAAAGCCAGAGCTAAGTTTAACAAAACAAGAAATCCATCTACTTGGAATTATTATAAATCGCTTCGCAATTACACTAATATTGCAATAAAAAACTAAATAAAGGCATATATTCAACACAAAATACATTCTGCAAATCCCAAAATTTTATGACAAAAACTAAAGTCATTAAATATCGCACCAAATAATGATAACTTCAATAAAATTCCCACAACACTTGGAGACCCAAACACTATTAACGATTATTTTCTAAATTCAATACCATCATCAAGTTCTAATAGCGACACTATAGTTTATTATAAAAATAACACTTTTGCTGAATTTTCTTCACGGTTTAAATTTGCACTTGTCGAGAGCACGGATATTAACAAAATTATTAACAATATTAAATCAAGAGCCCAAGGAACTGATGGACTAGATATAAATATTATTAAAATGTGCTGTCCCTTTATATTACCATTTATTATTATAAATATAATTATCACCTGCTTATTAGAAAGCATATTTCCAACTGCTTGGAAGAAGTCTTTAATTATTCCCTTACCTAAGAATAAAAATCCAATCGAGTTATGTCATCTAAGACCCATCAGTATTCTTCCTGTACTCTCTAAAGTTTTAGAAATTATTATGAATAATCAGTTAAAGCATCATTTATCAAAATATAATATTCTGCCTAAATTTCAGTCCGGTTTCAGGCAAGGTCATAGTTGCACTACAGCACTTCTTAATGTGACGGATGATATATTGCAAGCAACTGATGAAGGCCTAGTTACTGCTCTAATACTCTTAGACTATAGTAAAGCCTTTGACACCCTAGATCACAAGGTTCTGTTATCTATACTTCACTACATTGAGCTCGACCAATCTGCTATCAATTTATTTCAACATTATTTAACGGGTTGGAAACAGGCGGTAAAATTAGGTTCAACATTTTCAAATTTTAGGCTTCTGCTATCAGGTATCCCACAGGGATCTATTTTAGGTCCTGTTTTGTTTACCATATACACTTCACAAATTGTGATGCACCTAAGTCATTGTAAATACCATATGTATACAGATGATACACAATTGTATTTAACTTTTCAACCAAAATATGTTTACGATGCACTAGAAATGATAAATCAAGATCTAAACTTAATATACGAAGAACGTAAGTCTCACAGTCGCCACTTAAATCCCTTAAAGTCCCAGTATTTTCTATTTGGACCAAAAAAAATGCTCCCAACTAATTAATATTTTCAAACCATTATTAAATAAACAGTTTATCCCTAGTAGGACTAGCGCTAGAAATCTGGGGGTTATAGTAGAGAACACTTTTAGGTATCTTGAATTTGTAACTAAATGCATACAGAATGCAGCTTACGACTGATTTATCATAATAGAGAATTCATCAATAAACAAACAAAAGTCCTTCTCTGTGAGGCAACTGTACTATCGCGATTTACTTTTTGCTCATCCTTAATACATCCATGCTTGGATACGCAAACAAAATCAAACATTCAGCGGGTGCAAAATTTAGTTTAAGACTAATCTTTGGTATCAGAAAATATGAGAGAATCTCGCATAAAATATGTGATTTAAAATGGCTGAATATGAATAATCGTCGTATTTTGCAAATTTATTGTATGTTTTATGACATTGTCACTTCCAGAGAACCTATATATTTATTTGAAAAAAGTCGGTGAACAAAAATTGCGGAAGACGAAATCAGGTGATGAGCGAAGAAATGTTGGCTTGCAGTTTAAAACCGGTGAGAGGGATTTGTCAGAAGAGGTGTGGCATCAGGACGATAGGCGATAGGTGTTGAAGGGATGTAGTAGTGGGGAACGGAGGATGAACCCGGCATCTCTACCCAGTCCATCATCTCGATGATACTTCGGCCAAAATCCGCATCAACTTAAATGAAGCATTGAAGCATTTTTTGTTTTATTTTTCAATTTTCTTCGAGATTCTAAAATTATCTAGCAAATTTATAGACTTTTTCTAGCAATGTATTACTCATTGAATTTTGTTTGAAGCTTCAAGAATTTTCCAATACTCCATCATAATTATTTCTTCAAAATTTCTAAAAAAAATTGACGGTTTTAGAATTTTTCAGTTAGTTTTCTTACGGAGTTTTAAAAAATTTCCATCATTTCTTGCGTCATCTTATTGAAATTTTCCGATAGCAAATAAAAATCCATCTAAATACAATGAAAAATCAACACAAAAGCAGTTTCATCCTTTTTTTCTTTACCAGCGTGACTAGCGAGGCCAGTGGGCTATTGGATATCTCTACAATAACCTTTCCCTTATATTTTATATAATCTTAGTGGATTAACGTATTTTCTTCGAGAAATTGAAGACGATATTTTGAAAATTTTTAGAATTTTTGAAGAAAAATACAAAAATTCTAAAACTCTTCAAAAATTCCTCTTCAACTTTTAGAAGAGATTAATACAAGTTTAGTGTAGTTTGGTTTATTTGGTTATTTAATGTTCGCAAGAAGCGTTCTCTAAAAATTACCATTTTAATTTTATTGGAAATTACCTAAAACTTTTTCTCTATTCTTTAGGAATTTTTGTTGCAAATTTCTAAACTCTAAAAAATTTTTAGAATGTTTAGAATGGTACATTTTTGTACCATGCATTTCCTTATCATACGGGAATATTTCAGCAATTTGTTTTCGAGTTTTATGTTTATAAAACATATTAGTAAAAAAATCTAGAAGTTTTTTTTTTAGTAATATGTTTTATATTTTTGGGAAAGAGAAATTTATTCGAGATTTTTAGAATCATTTTCTAAAATCTTGGAGCAATGATATTTCAGACTTCTAGAATATTGGTTTTCTTTTAGAATGGCAGTTGGTGCGGACGTTACGGTTTTTTTCTTCTAATGTGCACGGGAATCTTTCTGCTGTTCCTTTGGTTTCAAAAAATATTTTGCCTTCTCAACGTATTGATCTTTTTAAAAGTCGCTGGCTCGATAGTTCGACGTTTTCTTCTGTTGTTGTTATTGTATGTATTGTTGTTGTTTTCTTCGTTATTAAATGCATCGTTTTTCTTTCGCGAGAGTAAAATGATCGACGGGGATTGTATATGTAATGTGGCGGCTTGGCCCAAAAAATCTGCTGTCATGGTTGGTTTGAAGAGAAGTACTTATTGGAGGTTGAGTAAAGCTAAACGCCACAGAATTGTTGTTTACAACTCCTCACTGGCTGATGTCATGTATCGGCCAAACTAATTCTACTTTCTGAGGTCGAAGGCGCCAGCTGTAGCATCTCCTTAGGATTTTGATGTCAGCTCTATTTTCTTATCCCAAGTCACGTCGTCGGTAAGAAACCCCTCGTATTTTTGCTTGTCTTCCTTGTCCATCCTGCTTAGATCATATCAGTGTTGTTGTTCATCCGTGAAGTCTAAATTTTCTTGGATCACCGCCGTCAAATTTCCATTTATCGTTTGATGTAGCAAGAAGGGATTGTCGCATTAGAGTTAGGAATTGTAAATTTTAATTGGGGGTCAAAAGGAGGTGCATTTAGTGGGGAGAAACTTTGATGATCTGATTGTGTTTGAGTTCGGGATTTGCATAGATGTCCGCTTTGATGACAATCTGGGGTGGCTGAGGATTATGAGCGTTTATTCGCTTGAGTTCTTTTTAGCTGCTGTCGGCGTTCAGCTATTTCTCTAGCAGGCGGTTTTTGCGGCTTTTGGAGTTTCTTCTTCAAAACAGTCGCATCATGTTAATCTTGTCGTTCCGTTTTCTGCAAATCATTTCCTTTCTGTTTGAGTAGCATCTGAATTGGGTTATCCACGTCTTCTTCTATTTGAGAAAGTCTATTACAGCATTTGGGATAGAATTTATTTTGTTACCATCATCCAATTATTAAAACATCCACAACTACTATAAGTAATACATACTAAAATTAAGAATTTTATTTATTCTTTCAAAAAAATTATAATTTGTCTACTCTTTCTATAATCTGCCATCTTTCATATGTGTTCCACCATGTATTATCTTTTACCTTTTCATCTAATATCTGTTATCTATTACATGTCAGATTCTATTTTTTAAACAAGTTTACTGCTTAGAATGATCAATAATCATGAATGTTTTTGTTTGACCAATAACGCGTTTTTTTTCTTTTAAAATATATCATCTGTCATCTCGCATGTGTCACGTTTCATCTGTCATTTTTAATATGTTACATGTTATATTATTATATTGAAACTCTTTTGCCATTGTATCCTTTAAAAGAGTTTAAATCTTAAAATGTTTGATGAAAATATTATCTCTGCCAATGATTCTATTGTCTATTATCTGTAATCTATTATCTGTCTTCTATTATATGTAATATGTCATCTTTTATCTGATAACTGTTACCAGTGTACCTGTTAAATATTTTCGCCATTATGTTATATATGTTTTTATTTGCATATAGCTTTCGCTTGATAAATGTCATCTGTTACCTACCAACTATTGTTTGATATTTGACATCTGTTATCTGTCTTTCGCCATCTGTCATCTGGAATTTGTTATTATTCCCTTGTCATCTATTGTGTTCTTTATACTACACATGTTTCTTCAATAATTCTTGCAAACAAAACCTTCATAATTAAATTAATCATCTGTCATCTATCATACTGCGATGTTTTATTGTTCATCTGTCATCTGTGAAATTTTTGTTGTCATCTGTTAATATCCTTTAAAGGGTAGTAATTACTGTTCAGCTAATACATGTCGTCTATCATCTATCAACGTATCTGTCTTTGGTCTTCTATTATCTGCTATTATTTGTTATCTGTCACACTGTAATGCCACCTTCGACCAAAATCCTCGTCGTCTTTAATGCTTCCTGCCATTGGAGCATTTTTTATTTTTATTTTTTATGAATTTTCCAATTTTCTTCGAGAGTTCCAGAATTATCTAACAAATTTTTAGATTTTTTCAGCAATTTTTTACTCCTAGAAATTTGTGTGAGGCTTCAAAAATTTTTCATCAAATTCCTTCAAGCTTTCTAAAAAATTTTGTGAGTTTTAGAATTTTTCAGTTATTTTTCTTACGGATTTCTAAAAATTTTCCATCATTTCTTGCGTCATCTTATCGAAATTTTCTAGGACTGTGTCACTGCCGATAGTAAATTAAAGTCCATCTAACTACGATGAAGAATCAACACAAAAGCTGGTTTATCCTTCTCTTCCTTTGCCAACGTGACTGGCAAAACCAATGGGCTGTTGTATTGCCTCTCTTACATGTTTTACGCCATCATATTGATTTAACGTATTCTTTTCTAAAAATTGAAGAGCAGTTTTTGAAAATGTTTAGAATTTTTGAAGAAAATCAAAAATCCTAAAAAATTTCAAAACCTCCTCTTTATTTTTTTAAAAGAGAATAATGCAAGAAACCTTCTCTAAAAATTCATTATTATTTTATTGTAAATTCCCTAAAACTAATTTTTACGAATTTCTATTAAAAATTGTGAGAAATTTCTTGAATTTTTTAACATTTCCTCTTCATTCTAGAAATTTTCAGAATGCTCTTTATTAAATTTCTCTCTAGTTTTATTCTGCCTAAAAAAATTTTAGCAACTTTATTTACGTTTTTGTATAAAGAATTTTCCATCAATGTGTTTTCTTGATTTCTAATTTTGCTAAAAAAAAAGGTGTTATATTTTTGAAAAAGAGAATTTTATACGAGATGTCGGAAATTATATTCTAAATTTTTAGTTTTCCAGCAATTACCTTTCAGACTTCTGGCTCTACAATTTTCTAAAAATTTATTCCAGTAATTTTTTCTTCCGAATTTCTCTTTTTACTTATTTTCTCTCGTCTCTTATTAGTTTCTAAAATGAATCCAACTTTTTGCGTAAAATCTAAAGAAATATCTGCAACAAACTGCCTCAATTATCAACCTTACTTGTGAAGTTGAGGGTAGTAGTCAACTGTTTTTACTAATTAATGAAAAATATGTATGTCATTGGTACCTCTCACCTATTGTCTGTAATCTGTCATGACTTATATATCATTTGTCATTTGTCTTTTAATATATACCATCTGCCATTTGATACTGCTGTTTGTCAACTATGTTATTTCTTGTCATTACAAAAAGAAAAATTTATTAAAGTCCTTTGTGTTGTAGAAAATTAACTAATTAGAAAAACACGAATTTTGCTAAGACAACAAAACAATTCACTTATTAAAACAACTACTTTTCTGGGTGATAATAAACGTAGGCAGTACATATTACCTTCAATCTATAATCATCTATTATCCATCAGATATCATCTATCATCTATTATCATATGATATTGGCTTTGAAGCAAACTCATCAACTAATTTAATGTAAGATTCTAGCACCACTCCAAAAGTTGTCAGAAGCAAATGCTTGAATTACAAGCCCGTGCGATTCAGGATAATGATGATGATCATCACCGGATGTACGACTATGCATACGGATAGAAGACACAGAAGAAGACATCCTGTACATCAGATCGTAAATCATGCAGCTCACCTCCATAAATATTTAGCCTTATTAAGATTTATTTTCACAGAAACGTATTTTCTGCTTTCTTTTTGAAGCACCCTCGAGCGTAAATATGAATACCATTAAAAACTCATCCTTTCACACACGCCTTCAAAGATGCTTCAATTAATTCTCGTATATAGGTCAGAGTAAACAGTGGCATAATCGCGGAGCACTCGCCGACATAACTAGTAGTAACCCAATTAATCCTGTGGCATGGTAAAAAACATCAAAGCGAGTTAGTCCGCATTGTGTGTGTATGTGTGTGTGTGATCCTCCGTTGGTAATTATGAAGACGGCCGGGGACCATCATTTGTTGAAACTAGTGTGCAGAGAACGGTGATTACCTTTTATGCTCGGCGCAATAAATAAAGTCGCCCGCCTTAAATAACAAGGTGTAGCGTATGTAGCAGTTGCTAGACACTAATTGCCTGGTTTGTAGTCGGTTTCAATAATTAAGTTCCCCTCGCCGAGACAGACACGGACGGGCGGACTGTTTAGAAATAAAATGTGGAAACTGTAACGCGTAATGTATTTATTACGTCTTCCCGAAGTTTGCCACCCCCTCTGGGGAAATCCCGGCCGCCTAAGCTTCTTATTGTAATTCAATTGAATCCCGAAGTAGTTTAAAAGAATAACAAAAATTGGATATGTATGGATGGTAATCTACGACTTCATATGGGTGAGATAATTATTTTCTGAAATCAGTTAACAAAATCAAAAAATCAATTCTCAGTTATTAAAAGTTTAAGAGCTGTTAAAGTTGTCAGAAGTAGCATAGGCTTTAGATATTTTTGGTTTTTTGTAGTTACCTACTTCATAATCAAGATTTATCACAAAGTAATGGCTTCAAGAATCAATTATATTTTTGTTAGCTTTCTAACTAAATATTTGTCTATTTACTGTATCTATTTATTTTTAAAATTTTTCCTTCCTTATGGTATCAAAAGTAAATCTCAAGTCTTCTTCCTTTTATTGGAAATAATAGTTTATCGTCACTTCGTTGAAGTCGTCCTTAACAACTTTTCTTCAATATTTTATTTTGATCAAGATATACACTTCGGACATAAAGTGTCTTATCAATGTTTTGATACATCCGTAACACTCTACTTTCTTAACAGCTAATTTGTTACAAAGTGGCTTTATCAGGAAGTGATTGTTAGGGTTCAAATAGTATCATACAAATTGTAACCATCATCCTTATCCTTCTCACACTGATAATTTGTGATGAACTTCTATTACAAAATGTGTCTATGAGTTTTCATACAAGCTATAACTTTAAAATCTGACTATTTTTCTTAGTTGTTTCACTACGCGCGCAAAATGAATTATGATTATAAATTTTCAGTCAGTGAAAGTTGACACAGTCTGGTAAAACCGTGTATTACATCTGTTGATTCTCTGGAGCATCGTTTACACTGCGTAACCTTTATTTGCAACAACGCTAATCCTAGTTGAAAGTTTAAGTGTTGAAATGGGATTGAGGATAGGGATGGGGCCCAGAGGTAAACTACGTATTAGATTATATTGCGTTCACAACACTCCGTTTCTTTTTCATTAAATAAATTCGCGACATTATCACTTTGCTTCTTCCTTATTTAAAATTAATTTTTATACGTGAGGTTTGAACAATCAGCAAAAACCATCGTTAAAAGTATTTTTTTGTCTTGTAATCTCATTCATTTTTTGTGGAAATTTACTGTATTTGGAGTAATATTTCTCATGTTTAAAAAGAGAGCCTTGCAAAAACCTCCAAATATTACCAAATATTTCAGAGAAATTCTTTTTACGCAATCCACGAAATCCACAATATAACAAGCAAGATTTGATAGGTTTGCTGTACTGATATTGTCTCAGTTAATACCTTTTCCCCAGTTCAGTGGCTTTGTCTTTTTCATCTAAAAAAAAAAATTGTCCATAAGCTCATTTTTCAGAAATTCATCACTAGGGAAGCCTCCCTCTCTGGCAAATTGAATAGTGCGTTGAGCGATAGCTTGAATAATTTTTGGTCTCTAAGTTTTTACAGTTATGAGGATGCTATTCATAGGTGATAATTCACTCTGTGGGTGCTATCTGAAATATTAGCATTCTTGTCAATGAATTTTTGTTTCCTAAGAGTGTTATTTGCTACATTTGTAATAGTGAAGACATGAAGTATTTGATAGGTAATTAATTAAAACACTTGGTTTGTTTCACTAAACTAAGTGTTTTAATTAATTACCTATTATTCTACAATGTTTCACCACGAGGTAAATGAGAAAATCATTCATGAAATGAAGTATTTGATTTTTCACAGCATCGTCAACTATCTATCGTATAATAATGTTTCCGAGTTCTTTACTATCTCAGAAAAGAAGGTTTCGTTATCTGTAATAAAACTCATCACCTTTTTTATCTTACTTTCCATATATTTTGTTAGATTCGATGATGACTCATGATCTTCTCTTAGTTTATCATTCTCTGAAGAAACATCGGTAATAAGTTACTTATGTCAAGGATTTCATGGTATATATCATCTCAGATTCTGTAACTGTTGATTTATTTTTCGAGTCACTTCAATACACGACAAACAATCTTCTGAGATCTGTTTATTGTTTGCTCTAGGCACATATCGGCAGCAACTGCCATGAACGTTTTTATAGATCGTTGAACTAACTATAAAAGCCCCTTCCTTAAACTTTTTGTAGACCTCTGGTGATGGTTTTTCTAACTTTCCTGCATTTTCTAGATATTCTAAGTTGCGAATAGCAGTAATATATTTTCGACAGTATGCAAATGCAATAACCAATGTCCTTCGCAATCACATCGAACAAGGTAAAAAAATGATTCCACTACATGGACAATTGCGATTCAGAAAATAATGTAGGATTAAAATCCAAAACGCCATTTATTTCCTTAGTAGCATCAATGTTGTCATGTAAACATTTTTTGCGATATCCTAAATGGCGCGTTATAAATTCAATTATATAAATATGTTCAAGGTAACTTTTTGGTAGACAAGTTGATACACAATTAGTGTTTCCAAAATGCTCTAGAAACGAAATAATAAGGAATTGTAATGATTTTCGAACAGTTGGACATACTAGAATGTATAATACTTATCATAGGGCAGATAAGTACTATTAGCGCAAGATGTAAAACGTTAAAAAATGTGTCAGCGAAATAAACCCGAACAGGAAAAACCTAAGAGTTTGATAAAACAACAAAGGCCTTAAAGTTCGCCTGGACATCAACATATCCTAGCTGCAAGGGATTATTTTAGTAAGTTCTTATTATTCTTCCCTATTCGACAAGCAAGATCTTCTATTATAGTTAAAAAAATTGAAGAAGAAATATTTCTGATGTATGGTATACCAAGAATTATTTTAATTAGTTTAGTTTAATTGATTACTTTACAAGTTCTATTAAAAATAACAGAATAATAAATACATAAATATTAAATTACTTTGAAATTTGGAGATCTTGTAGGCGCAATCCACGGTTTCATGTGTTCTTCCACTCGACCTATTACACTTGTTGGTTGCTGATGACACTTATAAGGTGATTGTAACCACCAAGGTAATATTTTGGCCATTTTGGCCGTATTTAGTTCAAATTTTTGGAACTTTGTTATTTTATGGTCTTCTGTCAATGTGACATTTATTATTATTTTAACCGATAATGGAAAACTGTTCACCAATAGTTTTTTTAAATCTCTCTGTAAATCGTATGAATTGAAGTGTAGATAAAATTCTCATTATCACCCACAAGCCAATTATTAAAAAAATATGGGGTGAAATTCATGGTTTATGGAAGAAACCATTGGCGAAAGTTAGTTATGCAATACCTACAGCAACTCATGAGGTGACTGGTGTCACGCCCTATTCTGTTAATTTTTTACGTCAGGAAATTTTAGTAGAATCGGATCATAAAATTACTTACAGTGAAGTAATCAGAGTGAATTGTACTGATGTAAGAAACAGGTTTGGGATATTTCCAGAATGATTTGAAAATATCAAATTATGAACGTAATACACACACTATGACTTACGCAGGTATTCTGATACCAGAACTGATAAGTGCGTGGACATCGTAATTGGCGCCCAGCGTGGGGCCTAAAAAACTATAAAAGGGGTAAAGGGTTCGAGGTAAATAAAAGTCTGAAAGGGAATAAATACCCGAAGGGCTCGAAGGCTGAAAGCTAGAGAAAATTTTGGGCTATGGAACGCTGCTAATTATTTTTCAACAAAGTTAGCACCAACTGACTGATTCCGATATTATAGTTTACCTCTGTCTTATTCATCTTAATTTTATCATAAGTTTTTATAACGTTTTAGTATTTCATTTTACTGTTAGTTTCCTCTAATTGCTAATTTAGTAGAATTAAAGAAAACATTAAAAGGAAGGGGGAAAAGGGCGTTGGTTATCGTTCAAGAGTTCTGAAATTCCGATAGTTCTTTTCGAAATCTGAGGGTTGGAGTGTCGCAAGGCAGATAGGACAGTAGTTGGTCAGTTGGCGTCAGCACGGTAACAAACGAAAGCAATAAATAGATAATATGAAAAACCTTTAAATTTCCTCATCACTTAGTTTTTTAGTTCTGCTACTTTCTCTCCCAACAGTTTCTTAATACGAAAGATATGTTAATTATGAAGAAATTATTAATATAACCTCAGTATTTGAATTTAGAGTCTGGGAAAATAAAGCAAGAACTTTGAGGCTCCTAATTAGCTAATCAACAATTCTACTTTTACATTTTAGTCCAAGCAAAACAAGATTTAAATATCCTTATGATAAAATTTTCATTTGTAATAGATAATTTTATGAATTAACTACTCAATACTTCATTATAAATCAACATTCCACGTTGATTAGTCTTCACCATGATGTCCTGGCAGAATCTTTCTTGTTATTCTTAGAGTTAGAGGCAAAGGCGTTCTAAAGAGACTCCTAATATATGTTGTTGTTTATTTAACTAGCAGTGTTCGATCAAAATGATAGTCAGAGATATTAGGTTTGTTCTAAAAATATTAAGACAAAATTTTGTAACGTTTTTTTTTGCATCAAGCAAAAATTTAAATGTGGCCTTCTCAAACAAGAGATTTTAATGATAAAATTTCGATAAATATATAAATTATTAGATTCAGGCATCAACCAATTCTTTATAAGTCAACCTTCTAGGTCGACAAGCCATGGCCATTAAGATCTTAGCAGGAGCTTTCTTCTTGTTGCTGGAGTGGAGAAAAGATCGACTCCACTTCTTCTACATACTTTTTGTAAGTTGGAACTGGATACTCCTAATTTACCAGTGTCAGGATCAGAACATCACTCAGGGATTTAAGACAATATTTTGCAACTTTGGCCTCATACATACTTATTTCTCAATCTTGTTTTATATGTTGCAAAGCAAATGTCTTATAGTGATCTTCTTTAAGAGAAAACTTTTGCAGTCCTCATTGATGCATTCTTTTATCAGAACATTTCCTCTATAGTAAGGATTGTCGTGACGGTTTCTACGTGGTAATTCGTGATATAAACATTGAACTAAAACAAACTTCTTTTATTTCTGATGCCTATCCACTAATGAATGTTCGCGATCACATCTTTCATTCCATCTCTTTTTCTTGCTGTGTTCAAAAGTTCTTGAATTGTCCTAATTCCAGTTCATGCTCTGATATTTCGCAATCGGCTTTCGGCCTACTCCTCTTTTCCCTTCTATCATGCCTTGCAGAATAAGTTGCAGTAAGTTATACTTTGGGTTTCGCAAGACATGGCCAAAATTTGCCCTCTTACGTTGTTATATGGTAGTTCTTTTCGTATGCGGGCCAATATCTCTTCGTTTGTTGTTCGATCTGTCTATTCATTACGATAACTTTTGGCGGCCTTGCTTTAATTCCATACATCAGGAGTTATAATATGCAGCATTGTATGAATCGTATTCTCAGGTCGATGTCGAATTCACTGTTTATCAGAACTTGTTTCTATTTCTTGAAAGTGCTTCTCTCATTTTTAATTCTACACTATATATCTTTAACTGACTTCCATTCATCGTATAGCCATATTCCTACTACACACTGCATTTTACATTTTGTTTTAGTTTAGTGTTACCACTTATGACCTGGCCCAAGAGAGGGCATCCTTGTTATTTAAGGAAGTGCCAACGCATTACGGTTAACTAGATGTAGGTGCCACATGCAACTTCCGTGATATTAAGAATCTAAACCGTCTAAATTAGTTTCTGAGCCTAAGACACAGTTTTTAGGAAGTCCGCTTATTTTCCAAGCAACCTAAACCTTGAAGAGTCTAAATTAGTTCCTGAGTCAAAGACATGTTTTTTTTAGGAATTCTGTTTATTGTCCAGGCAACATAAACCTTGAAGAGTCTAAATTAGTTCCTGGACCAAAGACTTGGTTTTTTGGAAGTTCGCTTATTTCTAGACAACATATATTAGGATATCAACTGAATTACTAACTACAAGTAAAATTCTGTCTGCTGAATATTTCACCAGTTTGGGTATAATAAATTTTATGATATCGGGCGACATGGCCCCAGGTTCTGCAATTATCACATGGCTCCACATTAAAAAGGTAATGGTGGTCTTCTTTTTTGAATTCGGTTTCTTTGAAAAGGTTTTCGGGATGGCCTTCGTCCTTTTCAGCTTAGGTGCTTGTATCATATCCGTAAGTAATCGTACAGTGATCCAAATAGGGTGTTTTTATTAAGATTCACTTCGGTACTGTAGGTACCTACTATTATTGTTTACCTGTTCTAATTTGCTCCTTCTGTGAATATTTGCTTATTTGCTTTAAGAACCGTAAGGACTTGTAGAATATAGCGGAAGGCACTACTTTCAAAGTTAGGCTTTGTCATAATATCTTTCTAGAAAAGCATTCTAGCTCCTGCCAAAAATGATTTGTCTTAAGTGATTTATTCTTTTTTTCTACCTATGTGCACTTTTAATGGGCCACTTTGGTCCAATCATGGTAGTCGCTGCTTCTTCCCTGGTAAGTACACCGGCATTTTCGTTGCTTATTATACTTGAGTAGCCTGGGATCAATATAAGCTTCAAAAACAATTATTGCTATTAAATGGTTTAACAACTTGTGAAAATTAAAGATTTCCACAAATAATAATTGGTAAGCTCATTCCAAAAAAAACTGAATATGTTATGAAAACTCAGGATTTTTCAGAGGATAAAAATGTTTCACCAGAAGTTATGCGAGGATTTAATTCATTGTAAGAATTTTTCGATAAACGATTAACTATACATCTTATTTGGAATGCTCATCTGGTAAGAAGCTCAAACAATCGATTAACTCTCATTAAATCTCTTTCCAAATCAGATTAGATATCTTGGGGAAACTAAAGATTTTTCAATAACAACTAAAAATTCTTCCATGAAAAGCTCAATTAGAAAGAAATGGCTTTTAAAAATGACTGTTTGAAAATACAAAATTTTATGTGATTCTTTCAAAAAAAAAGATTTTACAAGAAAATACGAATATCTTGAAGCTTTTCTTGAAAATCTCATCCAAAGAGAAGCTAAAGCTTTTGATTCAAAATTTTTCGACTCTTATTAAAGCTGTTAAAACAACTAAAGATTTTTCCATAGATAGTCAAGTAGAAATTTGAAGCTCTTTCTTGAAAAACTTGATAAAAAAAAAAAGTTTTAACAGTTTTTTTATAATTTTTATTGATTCTCATTAAAACACTTTTCAAATTAGACTGAAGATCTTGGGGAAAACTGAAGATTTTTAAATAAATGAGTAACCAAAAATTTGAAGTTCTTCTTTGAAAAGCTCGATCAGAAAGAAATGACTTTTTGCAAATACAAAATGTTATGTGATTCTTTCAAAAATAGTTATTTTACATGGAAATAGAACTATCTTGAAGCTTTTTCTTGAAAAGCTCGTCCAAGGAGAAGCTGAAGCTTTTGATTCAAAATTTGTCGACTCTTATTAAAGCTGTTAAAACAACTAAAGATGTTTCCATAGATAGTCAACTAGAAATTTGAAGCTCTTTTTTGAAAAACTTGATCAGAAAGCAAAGAATTCAAAGCTTTTTTATAATTTTGATTAGTTCTCATTAAAACTCTTTTCAATTTAGACTGAAGATCTTGGAGACAACTAAAAATTTAAAGTTCTTCTTTGAAAAGCTCGATCAGAAAGAAAAGGCTTTTAAAAATGACTTTTTGCAAATACAAAATTTTATGTGATTTTTTCAAAAAAGAGATTTTGCATCAAAATAGAACTCTCTTGAGTCTTTTCATTGAAAAGCTCGTCCAGAGAACCGCTGAAGACTTTTATTCAAAATCTGTCGACTCTTATCTGTTAAGAAGCTATTAAGAAAACTGAAGATTTTTCGATAGTCAACTAGAAATTTAAAGCTCTTTCTTGAAAAACTTGATCAGAAAGAGCTCGCCCAGAGAGCAGCTGAAGACTTTGATTCAAAATTTGTCGACTCTTATCTGTTAAGAAGCTTTTTAAAAAAATGAAAACTGAAGATTTTTCAACTAGAAATTTGAAATTCTTTCTTGAGAAACTTGATCAGAAAGAAAAGTATTAAGAGCTTTTTTATAACTTTTATTGACTCCCATTAAAACTCTTTTCAATTTAGACTGAAAGTCTTGGAGAAAACTAAAAATGATTTCAATAAATGGGCAATTAAAAATTTGAAGTTCTTCATTGAAAAGCTCGATCAGAAAGAAATGGCGTTTAAAAATGATTTTTTGCAAATACAAAATGTTATGTGATTCTTTCAATAAAGAGATTTAACATGGAAATAGAACTATCTTGAAGCTTTTCCTTGAAAAGCTCGTCCAGAGAGCAGCTGAAGCTTTTCATCAAAAATGTGTCAACTCTTATTGAAGCTGTTAAATAGTCAACTAGAAATTTGAAATTCTTTCTTGAAAATCTTGATCAGAAAGAAAAGTATTAAGAGCTTTTTTATAACTTTTATTGACACCCATTAAAACTCTTTTCAATTTAGACTGAAAGTCTTGGAGAAAACTAAAGATATTTTCAATAAATGGGCAATAAAAATTTGAAGTTCTTCATTGAAAAGCTCGATCAGAAAGAAATGGCTTTTAAAAATGATTTTTTGCAAATACAAAATGTTATGTGATTCTTTCAAAAAAGAGATTTTACATGGAAATAGAACTATCTTGAAGCTTCTCCCTGAAAAGCTCGTCCAGAGAGCAGCTGAAGCTTTTCATCAAAAATTTGTCAACTCTTATTAAAGCTGTTAAATAGTCAACTAGAAATTTGAAATTCTTTCTTGAAAAACTTGATCAAAAAGAAAAGTATTAACAGTTTTTTTTTATAACTTTTATTGACTGTCACTAAAACTCTTTTCAAATTAAACTGAAGGTCTTGGAGAAAACTAAAGATTTTTTTCAATAAATGGGCAACTAAAAATTTGAAGTTCTTCATTGAAAAGCTCGATCAGAAAGAAATGGTTTTTAAAAATGATTTTTTGCAAATACAAAATGTTATGTGATTCTTTCAAAAAAGAGATTTTACATGGAAATAGAACTATCTTGAAGCTTTTCCTTGAAAAGCTCGTCCAAAGAGCAGCTGAACCTTTTCATCAAAAATTTGTCAACTCTTATTAAAGCTGTTAAATAGTCAACTAGAAATTTGAAATTCTTTCTTGAAAAACTTGACCAAAAAGAAAAGTATTAACAGGTTTTTTATAATTTTTACTGACTCTCATTAAAACTCTTTTCAAATTAGACTGAAGGTCTTGGAGAAAACTAAAGATGATTTCAATAAATGGGCAATTAAAAATTAGAAGCTCTTCATTGAAAAGCTCGATCAGAAAGAAATGGCGTTTAAAAATGATTTTTTGCAAATACAAAATGTTATGTGATTCTTTCAAAAAAAGAGATTCTACATGGAAATAGAATAATCTTGAAGCTTTTCCTTGAAAAGCTCGTCCAGAGAGCAGCTGAACCTTTTCATCAAAAATTTGTCGACTCTTATTACAGCTGTTAAAACACTAAAGATTTTTCGATAAATAGTCAACTAGAAATTTGAAGCTCTTTCTTGAAAAACTTGATTAGAAAGAGCTCGTCCAGAGAGCAGCTGAAGACTTTGATTCAAAATGTGTCGACTCTTATCTGTTAAGAAAACTGAAGATTTTTTGATAGTCAACTAGAAGTTTGAAATTCTTTCTTGAAAAACTTGATCAGAAAGAAAAGTATTAAGAGCATTTTTATAATTTTCATTGACTCTCATTAAAACTCTTTCCAAATCAGACTAACGATCTTGAGAAAAACTATAAATTTTTAAATAAATGGACAATTTTTGAAGTTCTTTCTTGAAACACTCGATCAGAAAGAAATGGCTTTTAAAAATGGCTTTTTGAAAATACAAAATTTTATGTGATACTTTCGAAAAAGAGATTTTACATGAAAATCTTGAAGCTCTTCCTTGAAAAACTCATCCAGAGAGCAGCTGAAGATGTTGATTCGAAATTTGTTGACTCTTATCTGTTAAAAAGCTGTTAACCCTTAGTGGTTAAGTGGTTGCAAAATTGTTACACCTTTTTGTTATCAAAAGATGCGTGGTGGGACAATTTTTATACCACTTCAGGCGCGCCAAATGTCATATAATACAATGGTTACTTCATGCAATATATTTAGTATAATAAAATGTAATAAAATCCTTTAGTTCGTTGTAGAAAATTAAATAATAAATTTAAAAATACGAAAACATTTCGTGAATCTACAACAAGTTGTAGATTCACGAAATGTTTTCGTATTTTTAAATTTAATATTTAGTATAGGTTACCATGACATAAATAAATGAAAAAATCGCGAGCAATAAAAACAAATATTTATTTATGTCAAAATTTGCTTAAAATCTGCATAGAGTGGTCTGATGATTCTAGTTTTTGTATTGTTTAGTAATTGTAGCGATGGTAAGTACAGTTTTATTTCATAAAGGTGCAAGTGTAGATATAAGCAAAGAAAATGTATGAGTTTATATACAGAAAAACTTCAAATTTTCTATTACATCAAACATTGACATGGTGGGATAAATGTATCCCACCATGCGGGTTCATATTTTCGAGAAAGTTTATTTCACTAATTAGATTGACATTCTTATTACTATAAAATGTTTGATAATTAAGTTTTAATATTTTATCAACTGGTAAGGATTGTTGTTCAACAAATATTTATCAACTGATTAGGTTTTTTCTAATTATGTAAATTTCTATCCCCTTAGCTCTAGTATGAATAACAGGAAAAAATCACCATGGAAGCGAGTAATTGAATTTGAATCTGACGAAGAGGATATTCAGTCATTACCTTCTGATTCAGAATCGAATACTGATTTTAGTGAAGGCGTAGATGAGCCAATTCTACAAAGGAGAACGAAAATGAGAAAAATATATTCTTCTAAAGAAGATGAAGATGAGCCTGTTCTACTGAGAAGAACAGTGAGGAGAATATCTTCTTCTGAAGACGAAATTTAGAATGAGGGACGTGACTTGGCACAAAATACATCAGAGCAAAGCAATCATGTTATACAATGGAGTAGTGACAACAAAACAACATTACCTGGATTTTTTTGTACTAATTCTGGCCCAGCACAATACATTATGGATCTTGAAAATGCCAGTTTATATGCGATGAATTAATTAACTTGATTGTCTTTCAATCAAATTTATATGCCGAACAAGAGGGTAAAAGATATGTTCGAGCGCAGGTAGCTGTCAAAATTTATGATGGATTAACGTCCAATTACCACGTCTTCTTCGAGTTGAACGTCAAACCGACTCCAAGTAGTTGGCTCCAGGGAGTTGTTGTTAGGATAAAAACACTTTTTTTTTGTTTTGCATATATTTACACTATTTACAAATATTTAGTGACGTCGGACAGCTCAACCGGCGCACGTTGTAACAAATCTAGTGTCCTCTTAAGACTAAAAAACGACAAGTATATACACACAAACACACACAAAAAGGGGGGGTTATTTTAAAATGTTCATGAAAAATATAAACCAGATGCCCACTTTCCTGGAATCTCGCAATGTCTTTTCGCTCGAATCGGGCTGCATCCGTACCGACGAAGGGACAGCTACAAGATACATTCCAACAAATTCAGTAGAAATTGGTATAGGAATAAATTTTCTAATGGAAATTGAAAAATTGCCCAGTCATAGGAATTATTGAAGTAGTACACCGAATATGAAAATGGATATATTCGTCAACTAATGACTGTAAATAGATTTGGATGGATCTTGTCTCACACTCACCTTTTTTTGAGGGACGTGATGAATGCGCACGGCTCCTCTGAATTCCGGAAATACCAGTGGAACCATTATACTTCTTTGCCTAGTGTCTCCCCGCCATCT
The DNA here is from genome assembly GCA_963969525.1 of Ontholestes murinus. Taxonomy (NCBI): domain Eukaryota; kingdom Metazoa; phylum Arthropoda; class Insecta; order Coleoptera; family Staphylinidae; genus Ontholestes; species Ontholestes murinus. Next base: position 8,489,475 of record OZ018397.1, on the reverse strand, counting down.
TTAATACTATTTTCGTCTTTATTAAACAACGAACATATTAGCAGCAAATAACAATAACAGTAACAGGTGATAACAAGTAACAAGTAACAAATAACAAATGTAGAGAAACTGGTACCGGTAATGATACTTAACAAGTGATAAGATAACAAAAACAGGTGAAAATGTGATAGGAAACCAAAAACCGTTACAAAAACAGTGTGCCGAAGTGCAATTATGCCTGGACTTCGCGTTCGGCCAAGAGTACCACCTTTCTGTCCAGTATCGCGGTTGCGGTAAGGTCGACCGCTTTCCAGTTCTCGTCACTAATCTGCATGGCCTCGACGATATTGTCCACTGTGAGCACTTGGCCAAGCTTTGTGGCAAATTCCATGCGTTCATCCTGCCACATAGGGCAGTGAAAAAATTTGGTTTCAGCGTCGTCTGTGCCCTCCTTACACCACACGCAGTTCTCGTCGTCTGCCTTACCTATGCGATTAAGGTATGCCATGATGCAGACATGGCCTGTCATGATCTGGGTGAGGTGGTAGATTATGTCGCCATGGGACGGAGGTAACCACGGATCCAGGACGGGGATGAGTCGTCGTATCCAGGTACCTCTTAAAACGTTCTCCAACCTTAGCTGCCAGTGTGTGGTGCGCCATTTTTCAGCGTCGTGTTTGGCTTCGCGCTTGAATGACCCGCTTCTCGTTGCTGCAGATTTCCTGCCTGCGAGAAGTTCAAGGTCCGAGGGAGGAGTGAACGCTAGTACCTCGGCTGCGTCCGTGGATATTGTTCGGTATCCTCGAATGATCCTAAATGGCCTTAGTGCAGGAGTGGGTTTGCCTGAAGGTGCACGCCCAGGTATTTGATCTCTTGTCCTAGAATGTTGATCCTGTGCCCGGCGTGCCTACCTGCCCTCTGCCTGACTAGCCATGTCGCAGCCGTCTTTTGGGCGGCGATCGACCGTTTCGATCTCGACCATCTCGCGTCTCCTGACCACTATGAGAATATCGTCGGCGAATCCCACGATGTCTGCCCCCTCAGGAAGTGTGATCCTCAGAACGGCCCAAGGACCTAGCCCTGTGGAACACCACATATAGTCTGCCTCTTATTGGGAACGCCCTGTTCGCCTGAAAAGAGTAATTCCCGGTCCCTAAGGTAGTCTGCCAAGATGGCCATCAAATATTTCGGGGTGCCCAACTCCATTAGGGCGGACATGATGACTGTCCAGGTTATGAAGTTGAATGCTTTTTGTACATCAAGGGCAATTGCCAGGCAGTGCCTTTTCCTCCGTAGGGGCCCCTGGTTCGCTTCATCCGCCAGTCTGCGTAATTCCAGAAGGACATCGACGTCTCACATTCACCTAAACGATAATATTCTAACACCTCTAAGAAATAGTGCCAATTACGATAAGCTCTTCAAAGTCAGACCGTTTTTGAACAAAATGCAAAATAATTTCATCAATAATTATCAACCTAGTGAATATTTAGCGATTGATGAAGCTATGATAAAATTTAAAGGACGCAGCAGCTTCAAACAATATCTCCCTAAAAAAACCTTCAAAAGAGGATATAAAGTGTGGATGTTGGCGGATAAAACTTTTACCATCCTTTGCACCAACAAATGCAAAAAACGGAGTAAATGCTACAAAATGGATTGAAAATAGAGAAATGTATATTATATCAAACTATCACGACTCTAATCAGGTGCCATCAGTACAGAGAATGGACAAAAGTGGCAAAAAAATTTCTATAAATTGCCCTAAAATAATCACCGATTATAATCAGAACATGAATGCTGTAGATAAACAATTAATGAGTAACAACAATATTGATAGACGTAGTAAGAAATGGTGGCACCGAATATTGTTTTATTTTCTGGACGGAAGGGTTTGTTGCCCAAACTTTAATACAAAAAAATGCACACCACCAACGTCAGCACTTACATTGCAAATTAGAAATTCTAAACCTACTGTTCCCTCAGAATTACGAAAAAAAAGGACGCAAAACACCTTCCAGGGCAGACGATGCGCACTCTGCAGTACAAAAAAGAAAGTAGTTCGTACATCATGGTCCTATACTGTAAGTGCCACTGTGCTTTGGTAAAAATATGTGTTTTAATAAATTTCATTTATTTAATTTTATTGCATGGTGGGATCTTCATGTACCACCATGTTGGTAGGACTTCCTTGTGATAGTTTATAATTTTTTCACTATTTTTTGTATAAAAACATAAGATTTAATTAAATTTGAAGCTCTTTCTTGAAAAACTTGATCAGAAAGAAAAGTATTAAGAGCCTTTTTTATCATTTTTATTGACTCTAATTAAAACTCTTTTCAAATTAGACTAAATATCTTGGGGAAAACTAAAGATTTTTCAATAAATGGGCAACTAAAAATTTGAAGTTTTTCCTTGAAAAGTTCGATCAGAAAGAAATGGTTAAATGTCTTTTAAAAATGACTTTTTTGGAAACAAAATATTTTATTTGATTCCTTAAAAAACGAGATTTTACATGAAAATATAATTATCTTGAAGCTTTTTCTTGAGAAGCTCGTCCACAGAACAGCTGAAGTTTTTGATTCAAAATATGTCGACTTTTATTAAAGCTGTTAGGAAAACTGAAGATTTTTCGATAAATAGTCAACTAGAAATTTGAAATTCTTTCTTGAAAATGTTTCAGAAAGAAAACTATTAAGAGCTTTAAAATAGTTTTTTTTGTAGTTTCCAAGTTATGTGCGTTTCTTCCTTAAAAATAGATTTATCAAGGAAATAATTAATCATGTTGCTAGAAAGCTTAAAGGAATTATTTTCAGCTTTTAAAAGCTTTTCACTTAAACAAACTGTTTCAGAAATAGCTACTAATGGCAAATGATTTAAAAGCTTATGAAATTGGAGATTTTCAGAAAATGACAATTGATTTTATCTTTGCAAATAAAACTGAAGGAGTTACGAACACTAAGGATTTTTTGACAGGCGATCAATCCTTAGTAAGCTCGCCTAGAAAGTAGCTAAACCTTTTGATCAATCAGTTTCAATTAGTTTTAAAATTAAAGATGTACGTTTTTAGGTTCTTAAGGGCAGCCTGGATGTCTGAGATCAGACAGAGCTGTGTAGCCCTGTGTAACTTTCTTCGTACAAACTTGAGACATTTTTCCAAGGCCTGTAAGACTGATGGGCCTTATCCGAACACACCCATATCCACGGTAATACTGAATGCAAACTCTTTGTGTTGTAGCAAACCTGTTGTGAGGCTATAAAGTGCATCAACTCTAGATTTCCCAGGTTGTTAGGCAAACTTCTGCTTATGGCTCGGATATTCCTTTATGGCACAGCTCCTTATATAGTTGTCTATAATTTTCATCATGGATTTTAGAAGAAGTGACTTAAGGCTATTTGGGTGGTAGGATTTGGTCTCATCGCTTCGAGGATAAATATCACCCTACACTCTTACCATTCCACTGGAATATATTCTATCCTGCAGGTAGAGGACTATTATATCTAGGCCCTCCTAAAGTAGTTCTATGAAATGCCATCTGAGCCTAACACATTAAATGATTTAAAGCTATTTTATGAGGCTAGGCAATCAGTATTTATAAAAATTTCGTTTATCTTCCATCCAAATCTTCTGGTTGAGCATTGATTGCTCATCCACGTTATTTGGGCAATGTTTAGCAAAGGTAGTATTTTTTTACTTACGTGGCTACCTATTTAAGGCAGTAAGAGTTCGGAATGCACAAGATTGACATTATCAAAAATTGATTAGAAACTTAAAATTACCTGAAGATTTGAATGAGTTATATAAGTTTATAATCGAATAAGATAAGTTTACAATCTCAGAATACGCTTTGTTCTTGCACAAGTCGCGAATTAATCCCGCACATATGTGTGTTATCGACTTACATCCCCCTCTCCCCACCGCCGCCACATATTTTTTAACGTCAATCGTGAAACAACCCTTTAGACTTTAGCGAATACTTCCCGCGGGCTACAATTACTGGCGTTGATTAAATCGAACTTACTGCTTATTTAAAATGATCGGGGAAAATAGAGCAAATTAATTACTATACACTGTAATAGGAACCGCTCACCCCCTCTCCCTAGAGCACCCTCGGCATCCGTCCCACTTCGCCTCGGCGCTCTCCATCAACTTAATTAAACGACATACAGGTAATCTCGGTCGGCGCAATAACTTTTACAATTGCGGGAAATGCGCCGTTATTAAATTTTCGCCGGGCTGAAAAAAAAATAGTAATAATAATAATGAACGCAGACGTAACGGAAATCGATACGCGACGCCGATATATGAAAACGATGCGACGTCCTTTTAATCCCGCATTACACTCGGCCCCCCTTGATTGCTGTTAGCGATTTTTCATGGGTTGTAATCTGCTTTAATGCCCTTACCGGGGGATGTAACTGCGTTTTTTTGCCGATATATCGGCGGTACACTGTTATGCACGCAATCCGCGGCACTGGATGAAATTTACATTAAAATAAAGATGTCAAAGGGTAATCCAGTGTGGACACGACCAGTTGGAAATGTTGAGGGGTAAAGGGTGTAATTGTTAAAACAGTTTTGATTTGAGTTTCCATTGTTGATAAAATATTAAATTTTCTATATTTTTATCTAAACTCCTAAATACATTTTTTCAAGAATCCTAACGACTGCGCCGATTACATTTTTGGAATCTGTAGATTTAAAACAAAACTGCTTAAAATAAAATAATTATGATGTGCGTAATATTTTATAAATATTATTTGAAATTTTAAAAATAGATATGTTCATTTTGAACTGTCGCACACAAATGAAAGATAAATCTGACAATAAATTGAGTGTGACTATGTGCAAACGGTGTAAAATGATTTACCTATAATATTATTTTAACTGTATATAGATTACTCTTTTCATAATTCAATTATATATTTTTTAATGTTTATGTAACTACTTTAGTTTTCGATGTAATATGAAAAACTGGAAATTTTTATTTTAAACTTTTTCTAATAAAAACAAAAATTTTCTTATAATAAAAGTTGTTGCATTCTCTGAATCTCTTAAAAAATTAAATTAAAGAGAATGTCTTTAAAATACAATAAGCTGGATGGCTGATTCATAAAATTTTACCAAAAATTCTCCAAGCTTAAGTTTAAAGTTTCAGTTCAAAATCTTTAAAGCGTGTTTTGAGATATTTTAAAAATAATTCAAATCGACTCAGGAGATCTAAAAACATACGTTAAAAATTAGAGAATTGATTTAGAAATCCTCGAAGTTCTTTTTGTAATTCCTACGATAAAGTAAATAAGAAAATATTAAGAAATTTTAGAAATTTAGAAGACAAAATTCTTGCAAAATCTGTAAACTTGCAAAATCTGTAAAAGAAAGACAATTTTAAGTATTTTCCAGTATTATCCATTAGGACATTCGTCAGCAGTTTTAGAATTTAATTTCATATTTTTTTAGATTTGTAAAAACTTATTTTAGAATTAACTTCTCCATTTATTTTGTTAAATTTTTAGATTACTCTATCGACAATTTTCGGAAATTTCTCTTCTATATCTTTACCATAGTTTTCTCGGTCTATTAAAATTTGTCACCATGTTTTGCTTTTTGTTTAGCAGATCGTTTATTCCAAATTTTTTGAATTAAACTTTTTTCTAGATTTTTAGAATATCCAAAGAATTCTGCTGATTTTTGTAAAATCGAGATTGCTAGAATGTTTTGTAAGGTGTTATTATTATTTATAAGTAATTTAATTTCCAGGTTTATAAAAATTTCAGCAGAATTTACAAATATATCCAGCAACTTCTTCAGATTTCTAGAATTTTTTAGCTTTATTAGAATTTTCAAAAAATTTGTCAGACTTACTTGCTTTATTTATCAAAAAATCAAACAGGTTGTGATATATTTTTTTATAAATTTTCAAAATATTGCGTAAAACTGTAAAGAAAGTTCTAGAATACAACAAACTCTCTTTTAGTTTTCTAGGTTACTAAAATTTCCAGCAACTTTTTTTCGTACATTTCTAGAATATTCTAGCAATTTCTCTTACAAATTTCTAGAATTTTGCAGGACTATTCGATTTTCTAAGAATTTTTAAACATTATCAGCATTTTCTTGTGATTTAAAATTAAATTAAAATTTACCGGCAGATGTTTTTTAATAAATTAATCTATCTTCTAAGTTGCATTAAACGTTTTTGAGGAGATTAAAATTTTCGGCAACATCTTTTTTTTCACTTTCCAGTAATTCCTTTTAAAATTTCCAAAAATTTCTTCAAAATAAAATTCTTTAACAATTTTTTTCATATTTCTAAATATTCTCTCTGGTTTTTCTAGGTTTAAAAAAATAAAAAAATTAGCAATATTCCAATTTTGAGATTTCTTTACTCTCGTCGGAATTTACTAGTGATTTATCATCTTATCTCTTATTGAAATTTACTAGCAGGTCGTTGTTTAGATTTTCCATTATTCTCTCTTCTGAATGGCTAGAAATTTCTTTGATGATTTTCGGCAATCTCTATTCCAGGTTTCTAAAATCTTCCTTGAGGAATTTTCTAGTAATTTCTAATCTTCCACTTTTCTAAAATTTTCAGCAATTTTTCCTTTTGGGATTTGCTTTGTTCAATCGATTTTTTTAAATTAAAGTATCATATAGCTTATATACAGGGTGTCCCGTTAATGCGGGGAAATGGCTGGACCATAGATTCCTGGGGTCAAAATATGATGATTTAACGCAACTTATCTATATCCGAAAATTTACGGTTAAGCCGGAATTTGGCTTCAAAGTTTCAAAAAAAATTATTTCTTTTGTTTATAACAATTGAACGCTTTATTTGATTTGAATGAAATTTATTATTAATAAGTACCATAATATTATACATCATTTCAGTTATTGTGGACATTAGTGATTGACAGGAAGTATAAAAAACAGTAGTACCACAACTTAAAAACTAAAATATTTTTTTATTGGTGCATCCAATAAAATCCCAAAAAATCTATTTAAAAGGGCATTAGATTTAAAAACTTTTTTGACTCTTACTAGTTTTTGATATCTTTTACGGTTTTTGTGCAAAAAAATAAAATATGAATATAGTATACTCATTATGCACTCATTAATAAGTAAATAAACTTACTCAATTAAATAAAAATTAAATAATATCAATTAATAAAATAAATCAAAACAACATCTAACACTTTTCAAACAATTTTCTTTGCAAAATCCTAATACAAACAAGATATCTGTTTGTTCCAAATATGAATATTTATGAACTATAATAAAGTTAAAAATTAATTGTTAAAAGACACTAAATAATTATTATTATACATAATTTACATTTTTCAAACAAAGACGGCCACGAAAAACATTTATTTTCGATTCGATGAAAAACTAGATTTTGTTTTTACTAGATAAAAAATATATATTTTATTTTTTTGTGAGAAAACCGTAAAAGATATCAAATATTATTAAGAGATGAAAAAGTTTTTAAATTAAATGGTCTTTCAAGCAGTATTTTTTTAGTTTTTATTAGATCCACCAATAAAAAAATATTTTAGTTTTTAAGTGGTGGTACTACTGTTTCTTATACTTCTTGTTAACCAATAATAATCATAATAACTGAAATGGTGTATTATATTATGGTAGTTATTAAAAATAAATTTCATTCAAATCAAATAAAGCGTTCAATTGTTATAAACAAAAGAAATAAAAAAATGTTAAACTTTGAAGCCAAATTCCGGCTTAACCGTAAATTTTTGGATATAGATAAGTTGCGTTAAATCGTCATATTTTGACCTCAGGAATCTACGGTACAGCCATTGCCCCGCATTAACGGGACACCCTGTATATTCCACTTTCCACAATTTTTTCACCATTTCTTACTTTAACTTATCGCAGAGGAGCATAAGGTAGATCCTTAAATTTTCTTATGAAATTTCTTACATATAGCGTATTTTTTCGTCATAACTCTTCTAGAATGTTTTGTAATTTCCTTTACAAATTTCTAGAAATTCCTTCGGGGAAAAACCACTTTCTTTCCATATTTCTGTAATTTTCTTCCAACAATTTTTCTACTTGATTTCTAAAATTTTCTAGTATGATTTTGAGAATTGTTCACTAATTTTTTTTTTAGAACTATAAAAATAAATTTCAAGCAATAAAAAAATCGACTTTATGAAAATCTCTGATAAAAATTTGGTGAAAAATAGAATGAATATGCTAAAATAAATCTTGAAAACAAAAAAAATTGTAAAATTTGTTTTTAGAAAACTCGAAGAAACAATACTTGAAAATTTTCCAGCATTCTTCGTTTCTTTCTCTTTTCACCATTTTTTGCTTTGCCTAATTGGTTCTTCTACCAAATCTTTATCCTATTTTTTGGGTTTATCATCATAATTGCTCTTCCAGCTTTCTACAATTTTTCAGTAATTTCCTTTTTGTTATTGATTTATTGATTTATTGATTTTACATTACATGTTCACTTCAAAAATAATAACAATTAATATAAATATACATATAACTTAACAATTTAGAGCAGGAACATGCGGGCGGAGTTCACATAGTGTTCTTCCACTCAAACCCATATTACTGGATGATGATATCCTCACCAGCAGTTATTTTTAACCATTTTAGGCAATATTTTGGCCATTACTGGCTTATCTTACTCATTTTGTATGAGACTACATATTTTGTTGACGTTTCATGTATCTTCCAAGTAGACTTTATTTTGCTATTCCTTTCTAAAATTTTACCACACTATTCTATTTTTTTTATTATTTTACACTTTTATAAACATTGTCTATTCATTTATTTTTCTCTTTTAGATTTCTAAAAATTTCTATGAATGTCTTTTCGATATTTTTCTCTAGTGTTTTAGAGTTTTTGGCAACTTCACTTCCAGATTTTTTAAATTCCTCGACAATTTTAGAATTTTCCAGTTATTTCCTTCCCGAACTTCTTGAAATTTGTTGCAGGCAAATTTTCTTTCTTTAAGATAAAATTCTCTAACAAATTGTATCCATATTTCTGGATTTTTTTTAATTCTCCATTATTCTTTCGATACGAGAAATTTTAGAAATCGATCTTCTGGAAATTCCAATAGGAAAAAGCAAAAAATAGTAAAAAAAAATTGTGAAAAACATGTTACTACATGCTGTAAAATCTTGAAAGCAAAAAAAATTGTGGTAAGTAAGAGTACTAGAAAATGTTTAGGAATCTACAAGAAACTACGCTCGAAAAATCTAGAAGAAAATTTGATCTAACAAACAAGTATAAACTTTCATAGCACTAGAATGTTCTTCCAGTAATTTCTCTTCTAGATTTCAAGAATTTTCTAGAACTATTTCATTTTTTAAATGTTCCTCAAAAATTCTCAATATTTACAGTTATTTCCTTTCCGACATTGCAAAAGTTTATTCGAGGCAAATATTCTTCTAGTTATCTAAAAAAAAGAAATTCCAGCATTATTTGTTGTACTTTTTGAAAACTTTGCCTAGTTAGTATGTCCTATAAATTTTTATCCAGATATCTACGTTTATCAGTTCTTCTTCTTCTTCCATTTTTTTCCGAAAATATTTCTTGTGTGGAATTCTTGTTGTGGAATTTTCTAGTAGGTAAATTTTTACCACGATTTAAAAATGTCTTTTCTATTACGTGAATATTGGTTTCTAGAATTTTTTATCTACTGCTAATTCAGATTGAGATTTCTAGAATTTTCCAGAAATTTCTCTTCTAAAAATCTCTTCAAAGTTTTCTAACATACATCGATTTTTTTTACTAGTAATTATTATATTATCTTTATTCTTTTCTACATTAGTAGTAGTAGTTTACAAGTTTTTAGAATTTATTTAGGGGTAAAATTCTCTAACTCCAAATTTCTGGAATTTTCTTGCAGCATTTGTTCCTCTAGACTTAAAAAACATTTCAGTACTTCTATTATAATCTATATTGCCTGAGACTTTGTCGAAGGTTCTAGAATTTTTCAGCAAACACTTTTTCTGATTTCTAGAATATATATTTCCCAGTAAGTTCTAAAAATTCTTTCGGAATAAAATTCTCCAACAATTTATTTTTACATATTTCTAGAATTTTCTAGCAATTTGTCTTTTAGATTTCCTAATTATCTTTCAATACTATTTGATTCGTTTAGAATTTTTCACTTTTATGGACATTTATCAAATCATCTTAGATAGTTTTTGATTACTCTCTTCCAGATTTCTAAAATTTTACTCGCAACATGTAAATACATTTTTCTAGTAATTTCCCTTCATAGCTTCTAATAGTTTATTCTAGACAAAGTTTCTTCTAGATTTCTGCATTTTTTATACCAACTTCACTTATTTTTTAAAACTTTCAAGCATTATTTATTTTGAAAAGTTGCACCATGTATGCTTTAACTAATCGAAATTTCCTATTAATTTATCATCAGGATTTCTAGATTTTTTAACAAATATCTTCAATTCACAATTTCTTGCTTTTTCTTATTAGAGTTTTTGAATAGCATATAAACATTGCGAATGAATTTATCTTGTTTTCCATATTTCTGGAATATTCTTCAAGCAATTTCTCCTTTGGATGTATACATTTTTCCAGCACTATTCTAATTTTTGAGTTTCTTTTTTAATTGTATCGGCGTTTTCTAACGATTTTAAATTTTAATTTAAAATTTTCTATACGATGACTTAAATTCTCAATTAATCCGTGTTGAAACATTTTTATGTTAATGAGAAGGTAAATAAAACATTTTTGTTAGTATTGGGTAAATAGTAACTCTTGTTTCCATCAAGAGTGCAGCGCATCAAGTATTAATTTTTGTTAGTGTGAAAGTCGTTTAATTAACCTTCTAATTAAAAATTTTCTTTAAATCTTATATATTATATGAAATTTCTTAGAGAGTTCCAGAGTTTTCGGCAACTTCTCTTCCTTATTTCTAAAAATTTCCTTGAGGATTCTAGATTTTTTCAGTAATTTTCTTTCAAAGCTTCTAAAGGATTCTTCCATGCAAATTTTCTTCCAGATTTTACTAACAGTTTTATAAAATTTTCCAGCATTCTTCCTTTTGAAATTTTTTCACCATTTATGCTTTGTAAAATAGGAATTTCCTATTAATTAATCATTCAGATTTCTAGATTATTCAGCAAATGTTTTTAATTTTCCAAAAATTGCCTTAAATCTTGCTTTATCTTATCGGAGTTTTCCAACATTTCAATTTTAGAAATGTCTTCTAAAGTTATCTGCCACTTATCATCTGTTTTCTGTCATCTATCATTTGACACCTGTCCTCAAAATTGACAAAAGAAGATAATTTAACAACTACGCTAGAAACCAATTAAAATTACTCTTAGAAAACCAGAAGTTGTTGCAGGGACTTTAGATTGGACAAACAGATGGTCATCCCGAAAATATAAATGTTTTGAAATTGGTGTACCCAAATAAAATGCAATTCTCAGAAGGATTAGAAAATTATTTTAAAAACCAATAAATTGCTTGAAAATTTGGATGAAAGCTGAAAAAAGCAACCCTTCTTCCAGATTTCTAAAACGTTTTAGTAATTTCCTTCCCAAGATTTTAGAAATACCGTCAGGATAAAAATCTCAAAGAATTTATTTTTCCATATTGCATTCAGCATTTTCTCTTTAATTTTTCAAGAAATTTTTACTTTTATTGGCAGTTTCTTTTATCTTCCATCAAAATTCACCAGATGATCGTTTTTTAGATTTTCTAAATTGTGAATTCATTTTTTTTTTCATTAATATCTAGATTCTTCTTAATTGCATGTTATTTCTTTGATAGTATTATAGTTTCCGGAAACATAACTTTCAGACTTTAAAAATTTTCCTCGAAGATTATAGAATTTTCCAATAATTTCCTTTCCAAGCTTCTAGAAGTTCCAAAACAAATTTTCTTCAAGGAATGCAATGCTCTTCTCTTCTTTTCCAGTTTTCTAAGCATTCTTCATTTTGAGAATGTTTCCACCATTTATGCTTTTGCCTAATCAGAATTCACTTTTCTCGATTTCTACCATTTCTTGCTTTAACTTATCGGAGAGGTCCAGAAGGTTGATTCCTAAAATTTTTCATGAATTTTCTTTTATATTGTGTCTTATTTGTTGAAAATACTAGAAAGTTTTAGTAATTGCTCTTACAAATTTCTAGAATTTTTAGTATTTTTTTTTACAGTTTCTTGATATTCCTTTGACTTAAAATTCTCTAACAACCTACTTTCCATATTTCTAGAATTTATTTCTTTCCTAGATTTCTGAAATTTTCTAGTTTGATTTTTTGGGAATTTTTCACTTTTATCGCCAGTAATTTATCTTTTATCAAATTTACCAACATATTATTTTTAGATTTTCTAAATTTTCCATTAATCTCTTTTCAAAATTGTATGAAATTACTTCTTGGTTTTAAACCTCTCTTTCAAATTTGGGAAGGAAGTTTCTTAAAATTCTAAACATTTGATAGAGTGATTGCGAAAAAAATTCTTGAACTATAAATTTATGAAAAATTTCAGAAATCCCTTCTGGAAATCTCCGAGAAGTAAATTTTGTGCAAAATAGAAGTAATATGCTGAAAAATCTAGAAAGCAAAAAATGGTGGTTACATTCTCGAATAAAAAGAGGAAGACTGCTAGAGAAGTTTAGGAAACTGTAAGGAACGATGCCCGAAAACTCTATAAGAAAATTTGCCTCGAACAAACTTCTATATACTTTTATTTCATACCATTGGAATTGTCTTCTAGTAATTTCTCTAGTTTTCAAGTTTCAAGTTTTCAGTTTCCTTAAATTTTTAATAATTTGCCATATGTAGAATTTTACACCATTTAACCTTTACCTAATCAGAATTTCCTATTAATTTATCATCTAGATTTATACATTTTTTAAGACATATCTTCAATTTTCAAAAATTTCTACAATTTCTAGCTTTATCTTATCGGAGCTTCCCAGAAGTTCGATTTTTAAAATGTCCCATGAATTTATCTTTCTTTCCATATTTCTGGAATGTTCTTATGGCAATTTCGTTTCAAGATTTAAAAAAAAAATCAGCACATTTCTGTAACGAAGTTCACCAGCAAGTCGTCTTTTAGATTTTTAAGTTTATCTTTCTTTCCATATTTCTGGAATGTTCTTAAGGCAATTTCATATCAAGATTTAAAAAAAAAATCAGCACAATTCTGTTATCGAAGTTATATTGTATGAGTTCCAGTGCTTTCAGCAACCTCTCTTCCATTTTTCTAAAAAATTCCTTGAGGATTCTAGATTTTTTCAGTAATTTTCTTTCAGAGCTTCTAGAAGTTTCTTTCGTGCAAATTTTCTTCCAAACTTGACTTCCAGTTTTCTTAAAATTTCCAGCATTCTTCATTTTGAGATGTTTCCACCATTTATGCTTTGTCTAATAGGAATTTCCTATTAATTTATCATTCAGATTATTCAGCAAATGTTTTTAATTTTCCAAAAATTTCCTGAAAGTTATCTGCCATTTATCATCTGTTTTCTGTCATCTTTATGTCATCCAATCCACAAATAGAATTCCAAAATATCACAATCAGAAAATTTTAAACTTTGCGGACAGATTTCAAATAATAAGTGACACGGCAGATACAAATATGACAGATGATAAATGATAGATAACCAATCACAGATGACAAATGACAGGTGATATAATGATAGACAGAATTTAAAAAAATAACACCAAATTGTCAATTTTGAGAACAGTTTTTAAATTCTTTCTGTCATTATATCACCTGTCATTTGTCATCTGTGATTGGCTATCTATCATTTATCATCTGTTTATCTGTCATTTATCTTCTGTCGTGTCACCTATTATTTGATATCTATCCTCAAAGTTAAAAAAAAAATGTGTTTTTCTGATATTTTAAAATTCTTGTTGTGAATTCGTTCAAAATAAACGACGAATTGTCATTTATATTCTATTAACTCTTAATGTTTCATCTGTCATTTTATCATCTGTCATCTATCACTTGCATTATCGAATTTGTCATATGTTACCTGTTATCTGCCATTTATCATCTATCTTCTGTCTATCTACCACTGAATATTTGCAATTAAAGTTGATAATGTGGTGTTTTAATTTATTTGATACATATGATATTTACCATATATCATCTGTAATCACTTGTATTTTCCGATTTGTCATCTGGTATCTGTTATTTCTCATTTATCATCTATCATCTGTTTAACTGCTATTTAATTATCATCAATTATTTGATACCTGTCCTTAAAGTTGATAATTTTCTGTATATATATTTTTTAGAAGTCTTACTATCATCTATCTATCTATCATATGTTATTCGTTATCTGTTATTTGTTATTTACCACTTGTATTCTCCAATTTGTCATCTAGCATCTGTCTTCTATCATCTATTATTTGATTGTCTTTAAAGTTGACAATTTTGCGTTTAATTTATTTTTTTAATGCTTTCTGTCATTTTATCACGTATCATTTCTCATCTGTTATTCTCCAATGTGTCATCTGTCAGCTGTTATATGCCATCTATTATCTGTTTTCTGTCAAATATCATCTGATATGTGTAATAATGTTGACAATCCACAGTATATATATATATTAGAACTTTTACTGCATTCTATGGTCTGTCATTTGTCATCTGTCTCTTGTATTTTTTGATTTGTCATCTGGCATCTGTTACCTACCATATATAATCTGTCTTCTGTCATCTGTCCTCAAAGTTGTCAATTTGGTGTTTAATTTTATTTTTCGAAATTATATCATCTCCTATTTGTTATCAGTCATCTATTATTTACCATTTATCATCTGTCCATCTGGCATTTATCATCTGTCATTTGATATCTGTCCTCATAGTTGATAATTTTTCTGTTAATAAAATTTTTAAATTTCTTCTGTGGATTCGCTAAAATAACATTTGTGACCTGTTATCTGTCACTTCATGATGTATCATTTGTCATCTGTAATCTGTCACTTCTCTCTATTCTCTTATTTGTTATCTGTCATTTATCATCTGTCATTTGATAGCTTCAAAGTTAACAATATTTCTTTTGGAATACTTTCTGTCATTTTATTGTTTGTCATTTTAAATCTGCCATCTCTCATCAGTTGTCTGTTAATTGAATTTTCCAATTTGTCATCTGTCATTTATCATTTCTTTTCTGTCATCTATCATCTGATATCTGTCTTTAAAGTTGACAATTTTCTGTTTATATTTTTTTGGAATTCTATGCATGATTCTATCATCTGTCATTAGTTATCTGCCATTTATCATCTGCCTTCTGCCATCTATCATTTGTTAGCTGCAAAGTTAACAATATTTCTTTTGGAATTCTTTCTGTCATTTTATTGTTTGTCATTTGTAATCTGCCATCTCTCATCAGTTGTCTGCTAATTGTATTTTCCAATTTGTCATCTGTCATTTATCATTTATTTATATCATCTATCATCTGATATATTTCCTTAAAGTTGACAATTTTCTGTGTATATTTTGTTGGAATTCTATCATTTATCATCTGTATTCTGATATGTTGACAATTTTCTGAATATTTCGTTTTGAATTCTTTCGGTCCTTTTATCATCTGTCATTTGTTATCTGCCATCTCTCATCGGTTATATGTTAATTGTATTCCCCATTTTCTCGTCTGCCATCTGTTACATACCCTACCATTTATCATCTGTTTTCTGTCATCTATCATCTGATATCTGTCCTTAAAGTTGACACTTGTCTGTAATAATATTATTTTCTTTAATAATAATAATAACAAATTTGTTGATTTTTAACTCAAATTAAATACAATTAAAAAAGTAAATAAGTATAAATGTAATATTACAAAAAATAGAGTAACAAAAACGAATCTAAATCATCTTTTCAGAGGCAAATATGATATCGCTGTTACTTCCCCTTGATCCTAAAACAATTTCTCTTCAAAATTGCTAAAACTTTCCAACATAATTAAATTTTTTAGGAAATTTTCACTTTTATCAGCATGTTATAGTGATTTATCATCTAAACACCAGCACGTTATCTTTTAGACTTTTAAAATTTTCTACAAACCCATTTTTTGAGCGTTTCAGAGTTCTATATTTCTAAAAAAAACACGATGATTCTAATTTTTTTTAGTAATTTCCTTTCAGAACTGCTAGCAGCTAGTTCCAGGCAAATTTTCTTACAAATTTCACTTCCAGTTTTCTAAAAAAATTCCTCGTTTTCGGAATTTTTAAATGAATTTATCATCTAGATTTCTAGATTTTTCGGTTTATATCAAAACATTTCTTGCTTAACTTATAAGATCGACTTTTTAAATTTCTCAGCAATTTCTCTCTCATATTTTCAAATTGTTTTTTAACAGTTCTAGAATTCATTAGCAATTTCTAGAATTTTCTTGTAATTTCGTTTTCAAGCCTCTAGAATTTTTTTCGTAGCAAACTTTTTTTTTTAGAACTTTACACCCGCTTCTCTTTAGCAATCGGCCTTCCATATTTCTAGAATTTTCTAGCAATTTCGTTTGCAGGCCTCTAGAAGTTTGTTCGAAGCAAACTTTTCTTTCAGAACTTTACACCAGCTTCTCATTCAGTTTTCTAAAAATTTTCCAGCATTCTTTGCTTTTTGATTGATTGATAAGAACTTTTTATCAATCAGCTTTGCCTAATAGGAATTTTCTATTAATTTATCATCAAGATTTATAAAATTTTCAGCACATTTCTTTCAGAAATGAAATGTTCATGTGTGATCCTTAAAATTATTATTAGGTCATCTCAGTTGTTCTTAGATGACCTTTTGATGGCAATGAAATTACCTAGATCAGACTTTTTTGGCTGCAAAAACAAAAATGTTATGAGCGTAGACTTACACTAGTAGTAGATGACGAAAGAAAATAGACAATATATTTTAGCCAAAAAATAATGAAACTTCTAATTTAAAACATTTTGGTCTAGTTTTTTTCATCCCTGCTCGTTCTAGTAGAAAGAAACGGTGTTTCAGTCAGTCTTTACTAAAATTTATTCGAATGGATAAACGTAGCAATTATCAGATTTAATTGGCTCGTGTGCAAATTACTTTTTTTATTCAAGCGAACGACAAAACAGGAATGAAATCATCAATTAGCGATTTAGAGGGGGGTAATTGCGTAACAAGACGAAATGATGCGCTCCGTGTAGTGTGAAATGTGTGTCAATAAAATCTCGCAACGAAATCACAATTATCGCACGTAAGCGTTACACGCCGACAATATTTATTTATTTATTTATATAATGGGTCGCACATGTCTATAAATACGAGCGCTGATAGTGACATTGATATACAAGGACATTTGCTCATCGACGTAAGAATTTATTGCCAGAGATTTATCTCCTCCAAAGTTCACTGTTCATAAAAGAGACACCATTTACGCTTCAATTGTCCATCCGTTCTGCTCGGACAACAGCTGGTGACGTTAATTGGTGCAAGTTGTAGTTCCTGGTGCGAAAATAATCGCAATTTGTGTAATGATACACGTAATAATGAAGCCGTGCCGGGGCGAAATTACACTCGATAATGAGTTTTCAATCTGAACCGGCTCTATAAAGCCAGTGAGTGTTAAGCTCGCTATAACAACGTTACAACAAGCATTTTTCACATTTCCAACTTGTTTATTTAATAAATCCCGGACCCGCACTGGAACCGATCGATCATTCCGGAAAATGAAAATTTCATAACGCCGGCAAACAAACAACGGACTGAACGGGTTTTAATCACATTTCGATGGCGCTACCAATTTTGGGGAATTAATAAAAATTATCGGGAATTATTTTCGAATGCAATCCATTAAAGTCCGTCGGCATAAACAAATAATTCGATTGGCTGGTGACTGAGTGGCTCTGTATATGTGTTTTGCAAGTGGAGTCCTCTCCGCAGAAAGTTAGGACCTCCGTATTCCGCATGGCGAATGATGATAAATTTGTTTTATTGTATTTGAAGTTTCCCCGCAGTTGAAACGTGTTTATGTATATGTGTGTGTGTGTATGTGCGCTAGTGTGGAAGTTCACTTCGCTGATTCGGTGCAGAGTGTGACGCTTTTGCGAACGTGCCGCATCATTTTCATTTGGCATAATTGCGAAATTGTTTATGCGAGCCGAAGCGTACGCATCAAATAAATGTCTAGAGTTGATATTGGCGTTTGTTCGGATGCGAGTGGCGTGCATTTCCGAATTAGGGACACACTGTGATTTCACATCACGTCATTTCTCCAATTCAATAAGGCGTATTCATTGTATTAATTAACGTTATGCAACAGCATATGAAACGCAGAACGATTGATGTGTGTCTACTGCGTTATGCAGAAATCCGTCCGCTTTAGAAAGAGGCTTCTAATGAGTGATAAGGGTGTCCCTGTTCACTGAAGACAGTACAAACAACTTCTGTAAGAAAATGGTTATTCGTATCGAGACTGCAAAAAAATACAACGAAAGAAGATATGATGATATTTTTGAAAAAGGGAACAAACGAATCTGCAAACTTTATCGTTGAATTGCTAAAGCCCAAATACGAGGAAGCTGATTATTCTTCATTCAAAATTGGAGTACCATCTAATCACTTCAAATCCATCAATGACCCTAAATTCTGGCCAAAGGGCATTTACATAAATAGATTTTATTTTTCTAAACAGCCGTTAAATTCTCTCCGAACCAAGGAATCAACTGTAACGTTACCCTACGACAACGTCAAATTGGTGACGTTATTCTAACGACTTCACCGATATCGTGACGTGTCGCTCGTTACTAGGTTCTTTTTATACTTTGATTCCTTGGATTCGCTGATGAAATCGCAGTTGGGTCAACTTAGGTCCGATTAGCAGAAACTTTATACTTAACTTTAAGAATTTTATTGTACGAGATTTGAAAAAGACATTTAACAACTTGAAGCAATGAAAGATTAATTATAATTTAAAAGTGACTGTTTGGTGGTTAGATTGCTTCTGTCTAAAGAAGTGTTGCTGGTCTCCTCAATGCCAGAACAACCCCACTCCTTTTGCAGATAACATTACATTAAAATGTAATTAGGAGCACGCATAACATGGGGAAGCAAACTTTGGAAGTTGAAGTTAAAAATATTTACTTTACAATAATCAGATAGGAACTGGACCTTTGGTAT
The DNA here is from genome assembly GCA_963969525.1 of Ontholestes murinus. Taxonomy (NCBI): domain Eukaryota; kingdom Metazoa; phylum Arthropoda; class Insecta; order Coleoptera; family Staphylinidae; genus Ontholestes; species Ontholestes murinus. Next base: position 8,470,388 of record OZ018397.1, on the reverse strand, counting down.
TTACTAGATAAAAGAGAAATGTGAATAATATTTAAGTTTGAGCTAATTAAGAATCAATTAACGATTAAGGCATGGAATTTATATACATTATGAAAATATAAATATGTAATACAATATAATAATAATATAGATTATTATTATTATTATATGTAGAGGTACATTACACTCCCTCCCTTAAAGAAAAAAAAATAGACATATAATTGAGATTTTTTTTTTATATTGAAAATACTAAAAACGATAAAATATTTCAATTATGAATCCGATTTCCAAGAAAATAAAATACAGTAAAATAATGAGATCCAACCCTGACAAAATTAACCGTAATAACCATTTTCCAATTAAATAACCCTGAGTTCAGAATTTCATTAGCAATAATATATAATATATTATTTGAATATAATATCCAATGCTCTATAAAATTCTGCATGAAACTCAAATGCTTCAAGCAAATGGCATTTTGTCATTAACAACAATTATGTAATGATAATGCGCTTAAAGAACGTAAGGCAAATTAAATAATCATAAAAAATAATAGTATTACAATCACACAGAGTAAAAGGAATCTAAAAACATTTAAATCACTGCACTTTTTCACTTTTCATCACGATGCACTTTATCTAAATCGAAAAAAGCTTAGAAATAGGAATCATTCTATGTTAAAAAACCTGAGCAAAGAATAGTAACAATAAAATGTCAATGAAAACAATATGCTCTAAAACGTTTTATAGAATATCCAAATTTAAACAATTGTTTGCAAAAAAGGTTCGATGGCCGATGCAACTCTTTTTCATTTGCATACATAGATTACTTGAAATTCAATACAAAAAATATTGCTATTATAAAATATTAAACCTTAAACATTACATTATCAAAAAAAATATACAAAAATCGGTACCGAGACGTTACGTTGTGTTTCAAAATAAAAATGAGCGAAAGACAAGAATTTATAATATACAAAGTTTTAATCTATTTAAATTAAATTAAATTTTAGGAACTGTACGTAATTTCTCTTGAAAGTTTTGTTGAATAAATAATTTGTTTTTAATTTTATAACTTTATTTCGTAACATTTTAAATATTATCAGACCAGTATCACTTGTGTTAAGACAGGATGATTTTTTGTAAATATTATGGAGATATTGTTTATTTGCAAAATAATAATTTTTAGATTTTCTAAATCCTTTACTTTTAACTACCTTGTTTTTATTCATGTTTCTATATTTACAGCCAATTTTACACTTATTTTGAGCAATTATTCTTGTTAAACAGCTAAATTTCCTACTTTTATATCTTTGTAGACAATTTAATATTAATTTTGGAGACTCTATAGGCGAATTCGATTTTTGATTATTATTTATTAAATTAATAGGGTGAAGAATGTTATGTTTTGAAATAATATCATTATTCAGAATATTAATTGTACTAATAGAAGAGTTTTTTGCAATATTTTCAGCATCAAGAATTTGTTTTTGTATAACACCGTCATTATTATTATTATTGCCCACAATTTCTGTTGCGGAAACTCCCTTAAAAGGACAAGATTTTTGTTCATCGGCATTGTTGTTGTTTGTTATTAACTCATCAGTACAATTTTCTAAGGGTTGATTTTTATTATGTAAGGAATCTAAGTCATTGGAATTATTACTATCTAAAATTACTGTACGGTTCGTATCATTTTTTTGACAAATTATATCATCTTTTATATCTGCAGCGTTTTTATGTTCTGAGTCAATTAAATCAGTTTCAACAAATAAGGACGGAGTCACAACATTGTTTAAAATCATGTCCTTGTTTTCTGAGGGGTGATGAACTAGCCTTGGATCTTGAGGTTCAAAATTAGAATGAATCAAATTGTCCCTTTTATTGGAATTATTAATGGTTTCGTCATTGTCGAAATATTGTAAAAAACTTGTCTCTACTGATAATGAAGTTTCAGGGGGATTATAATTAAAATGATCTATAGATTTATTACTGTAATAATTATTTAATGAGTTTGCAGAACACTCATTCGAGTGATGCATACGATAGTTACCGTTATGTTTTAGTACTTCTCTTCTTTTAAAACATTTCTCAACTGAATGCCCATTTTTATTACAAAACTTGCAGGAAATTATAGATCGAGGAGAACGATGTTGGTTAATTGTGTAATGTGAAAAATATGTCCTTAAATAGTCTTTTAATTGGTCATAATTGTCAAAATTCTTGTTATAAACCATATTACCCAGGAACCCTTTTATTAGACCAAAGATGTGAATTAACAAATATTTCTGAAAATTATCTGATAACATATTTATTGCGAAATCGCACTCATCGATAAACTTTTCTTTAAGGAGAATGAGGATCATATTCAAATTTGCTATTTTTCAGAGAATTTTGAGCAAAAAGTAGCACATTAAGGTCATTAGACATTTTGATTTTAATTTAGTTAAATGAGTTTGATTCGATTCAAAAAAGCAAAAACAATGATTCCTAATTATAAGTTAATTTCGACTTACTTGAGAATAAAAATAAAAAAATAAAAAATCCGAAAAATTTGGTCGATCTGGTGCACGTCTCCAGTGTTGTCCCGATGTGGCTTTGATGTAGCTTTGATGCTGCTTCGATGTGGCTTTGATGTTGCTTCGATGTGGCTTTGATGATGCTTCGATGTGGCTTCGTTTCGATTTCCGATTCAATGATGTCGGACGTGTTGACGGCGTTTTTTCTCAAAGGAACAATTGCCAAGAAATCCTTACCGACTGCGCCATAAATTTGTAACGTTACCCTACGACAACGTCAAATTGGTGACGTTATTCTAACGACTTCACCGATATCGTGACGTGTCGCTCGTTACTAGGTTCTTTTTATACTTTGATTCCTTGGATTCGCTGATGAAATCGCAGTTGGGTCAACTTAGGTCCGATTAGAAGAAACTTTATACTTAACTTTAAGAATTTTATTGTACGAGATTTGAAAAAGACATTTAACAACTTGAAGCAATGAAAGATTAATTATAATTTAAAAGTGACTGTTTGGTGGTTAGATTGCTTCTGTCTAAAGAAGTGTTGCTGGTCTCCTCAATACCAGAACAACCCCACTCCTTTTGCAGATAACATTACATTAAAATGTAATTAGGAGCATGCATAACATGGGGAAGCAAACTTTGGAAGTTGAAGTTAAAAATATTTACTTTACAATAATCAGATAGGAACTGGACCTTTGGTATTTACTAGATAAAAGAGAAATGTGAATAATATTTAAGTTTGAGCTAATGAGTTATCTGATGTTCCCAATGTTATCTGTGCGAAGAGATAATTAAGAATCAATTAACGATTAAGGCATGGAATTTATATACATTATGAAAATATAAATATGTAATACAATATAATAATAATATAGATTATTATTATTATTATATGTAGAGGTACATTACACAACTCCTCACAAGTTAGTTTGCAGGAAATAAATTCACACAAATATACAAGTGAATTATATGATTTATTTATATTTCATCTAAAGGTACAAAGTTTAGTTAATAAGCTAAACAAATTATCTGGCTACTTAATAGATAACACTATGCACATAGTTTGCATTTCTGAACATTGGCTCAGAGAAGATTTGATGGACTGTCAATATCTAACTGGTTATAAAATGGCAGCTGACTATTCACATGGAGGAACATGTATATACGTTCTCAACAACTTAAAATACGAAACTTTATCGATTGGTCGGTTGATAAAGATTGATTGAATTTAAAATAATAATTGTTTGCTTATACAGATCACCTTTAGGTAATATTGATAACTTCTTCGACAAGTTTTGTAGCCCACTAAATTATATAAATTCAAAACCTGCATTTAGTGGAGAATCACTTGTTATAACAGGTGATTTCAATATTAATTTTGATAAAAAGTCCGCCAATCAAGAAAGACTAATAGAAATTATTCATTCGTTTGGACTAAATATTACTGTAAAAGAAAGTACACGAATATCAGAATCATCTGAGAGCTGCATTGATAACATTTTAACTAATACGAATAATTATACCACCGAAGTAGTAAATCCACATATATCTGACCACCTAGGACAATATCTTAAAACATTTGCCAATATAAGTAATGTTTCTCATAAAAATAAAATCAAAATTGCAACAACAAATTTCGACCGTGTTAATCAACAACTCAGTTTAGATCCAATCGTAATATCAGACAATGCTAGTGATGTTAATGAAGTGGCTGAATATTTTAATTGTGCTTCATTGAGATCAATTGCAATGTCTACTAACGAGAGATACAAAAATAAGAAGGATGTTATGTTAAATTGGTTCACGCCTGATCTGAGAAAACTACGAGACAATTTGGATCTTATCTAGACTATCATAAAATGACAAATACTTCTGAGTCAAATAACTAGATATATCTTTTAAACAAGAATACAAATTACATCTAGATAATGCTAAAAAAGCTTGCTATAATAATATCATAGATACAGCTGATAATAAGACCAAAGCAGCTTGGCAGTTAATAAATACTAAAAGAGGTACTAAAAAAAATAACTGAAACAATTCCAATACAACCGTCCATTCTAAATGACTATTTTGTAAATGTTGCATCAGATATAATAAAAAAATCTTCCGAATGCACATATTAACCAGCCTTAAAAATACGTTTTACGATTCTTTTTACCTCTTACCTACTGATCCTAGTGAGATATAGAACGCGATCAAAAGACTTAAAAATAATAGAACAAAAGATGCATTCGGATTCGATTCAATTATTGTAAAAACTTTATCACATCATGTGGCCGCATGCCTTTCTTTTCTTTTTAATCTATGTTTTCAAAATGGCGTTTTCCCCAAAATATTTAAACTCTCAAAAGTTATTCCAATATTCAAAAAATGCGACAAAAAAGACTGTAATAACTATAGACCGATAGCCATCATCCACATTATTGGAAAAATAATTGCTTGTAAAAGACAGGTTAATTTCATACTTAAATAAATATAAAATTTTATTCTGAATATGGTTTCAGAAAAAATAAAAGTACCGAGATGGCCGTGGACAAATTGATTCAGCTACTCCTAAATAATCTCAATCAGCGTATACACACAACTGTCACCCTTTGTGACTTATCAAAAGCTTTCGATTGTTTTGATCATATAATATTGCTACAAAAACTCGAACAATTAAATATAAGACGCATTACAGTTTTTTAAATCATATTTAGAAGGTAGAGAACAATATGTATCCATCGGAAATATTTCATCAAGTTTAAAACCCGTAAACTATGGTGTGCCACAGGGCTCAATTCTGGGACTAGTCCTCTTTATTATTTACCTAAACAATTTACCTAGCTATTTAGAACCGGCTAAAGTTATTCTGTTTGCTAATGACACGACTTACATCAGTGCACATAAAGACTTAGACACTCTTCAAAGATTATCTCTGGACCCAGAGCAAAAGGCTTTATCATGGTTCAATGCTCATAAATTAAAACTAAATGGGAACAAAACTCAAAAAATAATTTTTAGCCCAGACGTACGGAAAACGTCATTTCATTTCTCAGTTGTCCATTTCCTAAATGCATCAGTCTTCACTTCTTCATTGTAAACGAGCAGTTTAGTTTTAGATCCAAATAATAAGTTTGCATGTTACACAAAGCCATCTGCATCTGCACTTCATCAAGTTTCATCCAAAAAATTCTCTTCGAATATGAGGTGAAACATTTTCTTGATATTTACGAAGAAAATGAGGTCTTAATTATGCAATGCGATGTTCTCATAAGTGTTCTGCGGTTACTGTCCCAAATTTAACAGTAAAGTACTTAATGCTGCAATGCCAATATGCAAATTTTCTTTTTGTTAAATTTTTTTATTGAGAGTTATATGTGTTATATGTTTTCCTGTATTTAACATTTATTTGAGCTAGAATTTTAATTATTACTTGTTTCGTACTACGATATTTCACAATATTGATGTACTCTCTAGAAAACAAAAATTGGTTAGATAATTAATAAAAATATTCATATTTAAATTAGAAATTAACCTCTCGTTCGCTGCTGTAATAAGTAATAAAGGATCAAAATATTTTTTTTCTCAGAATTATATAATTCATAGTTATTTATTTATTTATTTATTTATAAGAACTTTATCAAACTTGCTTTACAAATACAATTCAAAAAAGTTGAAACAAAAATATACGAACAATTTCGACAGCAAGCTGAAAGGCGGAGTTCACTCTTAAAGAATGTTCTTCCACTCTAACCTGTAGGTCCTTTCCTTCACTGTTTCATCATACACGAACTCAGCTTCGGATACATATTTTCAGGCAAAATAAACCTAATTTCTTCTAATTAAATATTTACATTTAGTAAATTATGTCACTTTGACAAATAAGGAAAAAAGTTACAACTTTTTAAAAATAATAAATGTGAAAAAGTAACAGGAAATTATTCACATCCAAATAATTGTTCTTTTTCTCTTAGCAATTGCTTTTTCTATATAATATGGATCCTTAATTGGCATGCTTCTGTTTTTCTAGAGTCAATTATTTCTGGTAACAGCCAATCCATTTTAGACGCATAAAAATTATCATCCTAAAAAATTGTCTTAATTTTTACTTCATATTGAATCCAAACACTCAAAATACAATACTACCTACTGGTAATGTGTTTTGGCCTTGAATCTGATAAAACTAATTATGGTGTATGTTCATTTCATTGTCCACGCAAAATAGTATTTTTTTTTTAACAGTATACCTGTTCTTGCAGCCCAAAGGCATTTTATTTCTACTATGTCTTGTCCTCCTATGCTGTACTGCATCGATAAACAACACGCATAGTTCTATAGTCTGTCCAATACGTTTTTCCCATAGTGCTATTTTTTTGTTAAGTATCCCATACTCTATTTTTTTCAGTATAAAATTCTTTCCACTAATGGGTCACCCTTTGCTTGCAAATATCCCCAGAATATGATGCACCTTTTTCTGGCGTTCTAAATGCCTCAAATCAGAATATCTTTGGCATTGAGTCATTTCTTGAATTTTGAGGATTTCATTACGTGTTTTCTTTATTTCATTTAAAAATGTTTCCTTTTCAATTATAAATTGCTCACATATATCCGGTATCTCGCAATTTGCACCATAACCTCCTTTAACTTCTGAAGTAGTTATAGGTCCCGAAAAATTTTTTTTCAGCCTCAGGTAAAGTCTCGTGCCACGTAATTTTAAATTTCTTAATTCTATTTACTTTGCCATATTCCCCAGGACTTCTTCTACATGCCAAATGTTTCCTGGTTGAATACACTGGCCGCCCAGAATTATGGCAAATTACAACTGCTCCGCACCGCGCCTGATACGAAAGTCTTTTGAGGAAATTTATCCTCTTCCCTCCTATAAATTTTGCAATGAGTGAATTAAATTGTTCCACACAATTATTATCCCATCATAGAGTAAGTTCGGCGAATGTTTTTTTTTTAGAAAGCGTTAAAATTGGCCAATTTGTCATGTAGATTTAAAGACAAAAAATAAAGATTATAACATACACATCATAAAGTATACAATAAGATCACCTGTCATTCTTAAATCTTTCATTATACCATTTGCTGAAAACTCTTTGTTACAAAAATATCCAATATTTTTGCAGTGCTTATGTTCCCCAAAATTGACTTTTTGAATTTTCTATGTCCCTTTTCAAAAGTTTTTTCTTGGACTGGTATGTTTAGATTTTTTCTATATGTTATTGCACATCTTAATCTAAGTTCATTTTTCTAAAACATTTTTTTACTTCTTAGTATAGTTCCTTGGGAAAATTGTATATAACGTTTCTAGGATTATTAATTTTTAACTTAGGTCCGATCAGATAAGTTTAGAATTTTCGTATCACTTTAAATTTATGGCAGAACTATAGTAATTGTTACATAAATTGTTTAAGACTAAAACATAAATACTGACCATTTCTTACTGTTAGGGCCGACTAACCGATTAGGCTGACTGCTCAACACTAAATCAACCCCACTTCTTTGAGTGATAATAATATTAAAATATAATTAGCAAGTATAACATTAAGATTGAGCAATTTCTTAAGCTAGGTCAATGAATAATTTATTGGATCAAGAGTATCCTAGAACAATAAACCATTTATTGGGAAAGGTCAAAAGTACACTACCGTAACGAATAATTAGGGTAGGTCAAGAGTACGGTAGTTTAGGCCAATGAATAATTTATTGGGATAGGTCAAGAGTACGCTAGAACAACGAACCATTTATTGGGGAAGGTCAAGATTACGATACGATAATAATTAATTTATTAGGGCAGGTCAAGAGTACGCTACGACATTGAACAATTTATTGGGGGAAGGTCAAGAGTACGCTAAAGCAATCAATAATTCTTTTTTTGTTTAAATATTTGATGGTATGGACGTTTACTTCGTGATACATTTTGAATGAGTTGAAATTAAAACACAGTAACTTTGTTTTATCGCATTTTAAAATTCTATAGTGGCTATAGTCGATTCGGGGTTCATCACCGCCGGACGTGTGTTCGTTTCGTTCTGACAAAATTCTGTGTTTTAAGTGGGTAGTGTTTGTGCTACTGGCTTCAAACTCCACATGCAGCTGACCACTGATATAATCGTTGTGCTGTAAAAATTAGACTTTGATATCTGCGATCTAACGCCAGATCGAGGCGATGTAAGTAATTTACAAATTTCCAAATAGTATTAATATATCGATACGTCGAGGAATTCTTAGTATTTTTTGTCGTCCTGCTTTTTATCATGTTTCGCCTCGGTGATTGACCGGGATTGATTCATGGATTTTATTGTTTATAATTTTTCTCAATTACAACTTTTATTTACTGCCATTTACTTTTACAAACATCGGCCTATTTAATTGTTACAATTTTACAAAATAATTTATGTATTTCTGTGAAATTAATTTGATCATATAATTGTTATGTATTATATGTGTCAAAATGTTTACCTGAGTCACTTTTATCCTTGTCTGCTTCCCTAGTCCATTATTAGTTTAATTCTGAATACTTGCATAATAAATAATGAGCATGAGATGTACAAAGTGTAAAGATATGATTCAGGCAGGAGTATCATGAACAGACTGTCAAGCAATTTATCACCCTGGTTGTATCGTCCGCTACAAAAAAATTTCACATTTTCCTAGTAAATGTGAAAAAATATCGCAATGTCCTCGTTGTACTAAAAATGCCCGCTCAACTAATGGGGATGAGGAGTGCAACACTAATGACGATACAACTGATGCCGCTTTAATACTGGATTCCAAAACAGATAGTGAGGAATTGATTAACATACATGCATTAATTCTTGAACTCAGGAATAAAAACAGATTACTGCGTGAAGAAATTAATGTTCTTAAAAAGAAGTCGTGGGAACCAACAGATAATTTTATTGTTTTTTTTTGAAAAATTGAAGGGGGATCTCCTGGTTGGAACCAAGCAAATTGTATCGGAGATAATAAATAATTCAACATCTGAAAATATAACGGATTCAAAATCAAATTCTTCTTCTCAGCCAAGGGATGTTGAATCCATTGATTACTCTCTCTCTCAAAATTAACTTTCCTGTCAAATCGGGATTTATTACTGTCCGCTGATAATTCATTACCAACAGCACCACTTCCAACATTTTCAAATAACTCCATGGATTCTCAAAGAGCGCCGAGTTCATTGGAGCCACTTGTATTTCAAAATCAAGAGTCATCAACTCATACTGGATTAAATAATGGACTACCATCAAGAAACAATCATCAGAAGACAACAAATTCTCCCATTTTAGGATCTAATACTTCCACTTCTCTGGTTGGTGTTGCAGTCGAGAAGAAAGTTTGGTTACATCTTAATAATTAATAATTTGCAACCCAATACAACGGCGCAAGTTCTTGCTCATATTAAGGAAATACCTGATGTGTCTAATGCTGTTTGCATAGCCGTAACTGCAACCAATGTGTATTGTTCCTTTAAAATTGGTGTAACACAACATGATGCGTTAAAATTACTAAACGGTGCATTTTAGCCAGTAAACGCAAGGATTAAATACTTCGATCATAATTTTAAAAATCAATATAAACATAAACGTAAGAACAATACTTATAAAAAGAACAATAACAATGATGTTGCTTCTGCCAGGATTGCAATGCAATCAGATAGTGTTGTCAATGTGTCTTCTATCGGTATTAATAATATAACTCCAAAAAACTGAACATTTATTATCAGAATCTCGGTGGTATGAAATCTAAATTGAAAAATATTATTCATAGTATAAATTGCTCACCTTCTGATGTCATCGTTTTTACTGAGACTTGGCTCGACACTTCCATTGATAGTACTGAACTTGGTTTCAAAAATGTTTCAGTTTTTAGAGTTGATCGATCTCCATTAACTAGTCTCAAATCTAAAGGAGGTGTTAAAAACAACTTGCGCGCTTCAATTATTCCTACTTTACAAACTGGTACGGAACAAGTCTTTGTGAGAATAAACAAAAAAAATAATTATTTGTTCGATATACATACCGCCCGGTTCTGATATGAATGCATATGCGGACCACTGTACGTCTGTTAATTTAATTAAAACAAATTATCCTTTGGATGAAATCTTAATTGTTGGTGATTTAAATCTGCCTAATGCTAAGTGGGCATGTAATTTAAAAACTGTCTTAGCTGATAATAATAGTTGTGCGAAGGCTGAAATCTTGGCTGATAGTTTTCATTTTCACAACATATTTCAACTTAATAACTTATCTAACTCTAGAAATGTTTTTTTAGATTTATTTTTTTCTGATGTTTCTGATATTGCTGTCGACTATGCACTTGATCAATTATCTAATTCCTCATTACATCACAATTCTTATGAATTAGGTATTCCTTTAGAATGCAACTTACGAACAACTTACTTACGATGTAACAGAGTATGATTTTAAGCGAGCCCAATTTGCGGAGATCAATAGTTTCCTATCAGGCATTGACTGGTACAGAACTCTAAACTATGCTGATATTGATGAAAATACTAACGTCTTTTATAATATCTTATAAAGATATGTACCTATTTTGAAGTACAAAAGTGGAAAATTTCCTAAATGGTTCAATAGCGAGCTGATAAAGTTGACAAATGAGAAAAAATTAGCTCATCTAAAGTTTAAACAAACTAATTGTATGTATGACTACAGTATTTTTTCCACTTTAAGAACTCAGTGCAAAACTTTAAATGATTTTCTTTATCGGCGTTATATTAATAATGTTGAGATCAAAATTAAATCTAATCCCAGAATTTTTTGGAATTATGTTAAAGAATCTAGAAAAACTAGTGGTTTTCCAAAACATATGTTCCTCGACAATTCATTGTCCACTAATTTACAGGAATGTGCTAACTTATTTGCTGATTTCTTCTCTTCAGTTTATGTAACTGACAGCGGATTTGCAATTCCCACTGTAAGTTCCAAAAGGCAGATTGATTTTAATAATTTGTATCCAATTACATTATCAGATGTTTTTGAAGATCTTACGAAACTAAATAACAGCACTAAGTCTGGTCCGGATGGTATTCCACCTGTATTTTTAAAAAGTTGTGTTTATTCTATTGTTTCAAAACTCTTTGACTACTGGGCAATTTCCTGCTAGGTTAGGTTAGGTTGGTGTGGCAGCACCTCTTCGTGCACCGCGAAGAGATGCACACTTAGGCCTAGATAGGCCCGTTGTGATACCAATGAGGGACATACACGAACATCCATGGATCCGGACGGAGAATTCTTCCTTTAGAAAAATCCACCACCCACAACCGTGTGGCCCGTGAGCAGGCACTCTACCCACTAGGCCACCTGCTATGTGGAAAAGTAGTTTTATTACTCTTTTTTACAAAGCAGGAGATAGAGGAGACGTAAAAAACTATCGGGGAGTATCGTTGCAGTCAACAATTCCTAAATTATTAGATTCATTTGTTACATCTCAACTAATTTTTGCTACTAAAAAGGTCATCATCGATGAACAATATGGATTTTGTCAGGGCAAACCGACAATTACTAATTTGTTAACTTTCCAAGTTTTTGTACTTGATGCCTTGGAGAAGGGTGCTCAAGTGGATACGATATATACAGACTTCTCTAAGGCATTTGACCATGTTAATCACAGAATCCTTCTTAGTAAACTCCACTCACTAGGCCTGTGCTCTGCAATTGTTAAGTGGTTTGAACATTATTTATTAGATCGGATTCAATATGTTAAACTCAATAACTGTGTTTCAAAAGCTATTCATGCGAAATCTGGGGTACCACAAGGATCACATTATAGACCGATACTCTTCCTCGTTTTCATTAATGATCTAATAGACTCCATCACTTATTCCCAAGTTTTATTGTTTGCTGATGACCTCAAAATATATAAAGCCATTACAAGTAAATCTGATATTGAAAAGCTTCATTTAGACCTTGTAGCTATTCACTTATGGTGCATGTCAAATTGTTTGAATTTTAACATGGACATTTGTTACCACATGATTTTTGGTAACAAACATCAATTTTTTTTAAATGATTACCATATTAATGGTTATATTCTTAATTGCGTCACGCAAATAAAATATTTCTGAATACTTCTTGATAGTAAACTTCTTTTTACTGCTCATATAAAGAATATTACTTCAAAGGCTGCGCGTACTCTAGGTTTTGTACAAAGATTTTCGAAAGGCTTTAGCCCTGAAATATTTAAATTACTATATTCCACATTAGTAAGACCTCTCCTAGAATATGCTTCTATAGTATGGACACCTAATTACAACACCACCCAAGTTGCAATTGAAAAAATACAAACTAAATTCCTAAAGCTTTTATGTTATCGATGTGGCATTAAAATTCATTACGCTCTTTTAATTTAATGTCCTTACGTGAGAGACGGTTCGTTGGAGATATGGTATTCCTTTTTAAATTAACCAATGGTCTGATTGATTGCAAATTTCTTTTAACTAAATTAAATTTCAATGCAACTTCTCTACATTTGCAGAGAACCCGATTAACTTTTAGACCTAAATATCACAGAACTAACTTTGGGATGAATAGCCCTATATGTAGGCTGATGCGGCTTTTTAATTTATTATGTAAGTTTAATGTCGACTTGTTTAGTGTTTCGCTCAATAGTTTTAAGAAGCAGTGTAACAAAATCTTGTGTAATAATAGTATTTTAAATCTTAACTAGTTTTTATTATGTTTAATATATGTATATGTATTATTTTTAAATTTATAATGTATAGCTCCCATTTTATCTATGTTATTGGTGTATTAGTAAATCCGTTAATAAATTTGAATTTAAATTTAAAACTATTGTGTTTCAATTTCAACTCATAAACGCAATTTTTGTTGTTAATCGAAATTTTATGTAAACGCAAAAAATAGGAAAATTATAAACTTGAGAGACAATAAAAAAAAATAAGAACAAAATTAGCATAAAGTAAGTTTTAACATTTTCCCTTGTTTGTATTATTTTATTAAAAACATTTGCATAAAATTCTATAAGGAATAATTGTAGATAACTGTAAACTCAGTAATTTCTAGAGTGTGCAAGAAATAATTTATTAACCTAGGTCAAAATTACGTTACGTCAACGAATAATTTATTAGGATAAGTCAAGAATACGGTAAAACAAGAACTATTTCTTGGAAAAGGTCAAGATTCCACTAGGGCAGTAAATAATTTATTAGGATAGGTCAGGAGTACGTTAAGGCAATAAATTATGTATTAGGGTAGGTCAGGAGTACATGAGGACAATTAATAATTTATTAGGGTAGGTCAGGAGTACGTTAAGGTAATAAATAATGTATTAGGGTAGGTCAAGAGTACACGAGGACAATGAATAATTTATTAGGGTAGGTCATGGCGATCAGATTAGATTTTACTTCTGTGGTTATCTAAAGACAAATTTATTTTATTTCATTTGTTACATTCAATTTACTCAAAGAAGAAATTCGTAAAAAATTCAAATGTTTGACAAAAACATGAAAACAGTAAAAAAATGTAAACAATGGAAAATTTCTCATCTCAATCAAAATTATACATATCTGTCGCTTTACTTGTAAATAATACAAGTTAGATTTTACGTTCTTCACAGAATATACTACAAAGACAGTAAAATCTAACTTGTATTAAATATATACATATTCAAAAATTTGCAGAGAGTCAATTGAAATTTACTATTAAACAGTTAAAAGCGAAAAGAAATACAATTAGAAGGTTAATTAATTTAATGCATCGTAAACAAATACAATTTCTTAAAACAACAACAAATAACAATTAAAAACCTGTTAAACTAACATTCTAAATTATTTATTATTTCATTTAAAACAATTGAAATGTTACCAGTCTAAAAACTACAAGATATTGTGATGATTAAACTTAAGATTTTATTATTTCCCAGAAGAGCTTAAAAGCTTCTGGTACGATGAATTAAACGGTCTAATTAAGCTTTCGCCATTTCTTTTTTAATGTTGTTATTTAGTCGTGGTCTTTTTTATTTTTGCGAATTCCCTCATGCAAATACTTGAAAATAACAAAATTGTTGAACTTGAAGAAAAACAAAAAAACTAAACTACTTCAATTAAAATCAAATTTTCATAAATAAAGTTTAAAACTGTTGACTTTTTGGTATATTTTATTCAAAAATTTTAAAATCCGCATACATTTATATAACAAACAATTCTTTGTTATAAAATCAGCAATTTCAAGAAAATACGCTAGGAATAGTATATTAACCTATTAATATTATGCTAGAATAATGAATAATGTATTGGGGTAGGTCGAGAGTACGCTGGTATAATAAATAATTTATAAGGGTAGGAGACGAGTACGACAGGACAATTAATAATTTATTGGGGTAGGTCAAGAGTACGTTAGGACAAATATTAATTTATTGGTGAAGGTCAAGTCTACACCTGGATAATGTATAAATTATTAGGGTAGGTCAAGAGTACGCGACGACAATGAACCCAACAAAATGTGCATTGTCGTCGCAGGTTAAATTTTTATAAAAAGAAGCCCTTTAAATATATTGAATTTTACTACAAAAAATAAAAACGTTCAAATTTATTAAGGAAAAAGAAGCAAATGGTTGATTTATTTTTCATTTAACATGTGGTGAAAGTGAAACATTTTTTGATTTTCTTCATTGATTAAAACACTTAGTTTTCATTAGGGAAATTTAAACACTTGTTCTGCTTCATGTTTTTTTTTTGGTTTTGTTTCACTATTTCTTATTTCCTTTCTTTTTTATTTTCTGGAGAGAAAATAAAAAAAGTAGTGAAACAAAACCAAGTGTTTAATCAATTAAAATAAAGAAATATTTGAAGACTGGATTTTTAAAATTTACAAAAATTTGCAAAATAAGAGAAATCGTTTAGTAAATAACCGAGTAATTGCAAAGAATCCAAAATTGAGCAAATTGTTAAGAACTTTTACAACTTTTAATTAAAACCCTCGCGTATGATTTACTGATTGGAGGGTAAGATAGAGGCTACTCACCCATCCTACATATAGATGATAACTTTAAATACTAATCGTTGATGATTTTTCTGCAAAAATCAATAAATCCTTGTATGTAATAAAAATTTTAGGACACCCTGTATAGTATGATTGCCGCGTTCTGATCGAAGTGACCAATTGCTTAAAGAATTTACTTGATGTTAGTTTAGGCTGTACCAAATTGCAGCACTCATATCACGAGCGGTATTGAAATTATTTAGAAAAATGTGTTAAAATTTCTTAACTTTGATGGCCTGTATCTTGGTAATTTGAAAACTTTTATAATATTTTTTTTACGAATCATCATCATTTTCTCTCTAGTATATGTGGTTAATTTTATTCCCCGAGTGACACAAATACCCTGTATATAATAGGCAATTAATACATATAGGTAATTGTGGAGCCCTCTACTTTCTAAAACATTATTATAAATGATTGTAAATACCTTTTTTATATATCAAACACTTTTTATCTTTATTCGTGACTATAGTTTCGACAGATTTTCTGTCATTTTCAAAAATTTGTTCACAAACAATTTTACAAACAATTTAGATGGCGTTGAACAGAGGGGTATATATTATAATAGGTCAGTTTGATCATTTATTAGTAGAATTTCAGGATTACGTTTAATTTTATGAATTTCAAGAGACTCGAGTAAATCCATTTTTAAGCCCTTTTCAGCAAAATGAATTATCTCAAGTACATCGGTATCATCAAAATTGTGATTATTGTTTAGTAAATGATTAGCAAAAGTTGAATTTCATTACTTTTCCTATATAGCATATATAGGGGACGTATTGTTTTCGTGCATGAAAATTCCTTCCTTTCAAATGAATTTCCATAGAAAATTCTACAAATTTTTACTAGTTCAGCAAAGATTTTATTCAAGAGTTTGAAAAGTTTTCAGAAAGTCATTATTTATATTTATTTATAGAAATTTCTTCGTGGTTTTTGTAGAATATTTTGTTCAACTTTTTTTTATAATTTTCTCAGATGATCCATACTTTTAGTTTTTTTTACATTGAGGTTTCTAGAATTTTTCATTTTAGATTTATAAAACTTTTTTTGAGGATTCTAGAAGTGTAAAGTAATTTATTTTTCTTATCTAATAAATAAATAGATATTTCCAGAATTTTTAGCAAAGATTTTATTCGAGAGTTCTAATTTTTTCAGAAAGGTCTTTCAAGATTTTGTTTAACTTTACAATTTATTAGGAATTTTTTTTCTAAATTTCTAGAACTTCGAGGCTTCTGGGAGTTTCAAGATTTTCTTCTCCATATTTTCAGTTTTTTGGATCCTCCTTTCTAAAGAATTTTAATCAAGGATTCTAGAATTTTTTACAAGTTCTCCTTGTAGATTTCTAAAACTTTTTTGGAGGATTCTAAAAGTTTACAGTAATTTCTTCTTCATATTTCCAAATTTTTTAGCAATCTCTAGATTTATGCACATTTCAAATGAGCTGTCATTAAATTATAATTTTAATATATTTCAAGAATCTTATGCTTGTTATATGTCTGACATTAAGAATATAAGTCACTGTAGTTAATTTATAATTTATGTATATGCACTTATAGGTTTAAGCTAGTGTTAGATTACGTTTTGGTTTTTTAAATTATTTTTAGCTTTAGTTTCCCGTAAATATATATATTTATATATATTATAATTTCATGTTTTTAACTGTGTTATTATTATTTTCTGGATTAATTGAATTTTCCGTTAATAAATATTATTATTATTAAATGTCTTATTCGGGAGTTTTTTTAGAAAGTTCGTTTCAATATTTATAGAATTTTCTTTGAGGCTGTTTCCAGTAATTTCCCTTCCAGATTTTAATATTGTCTTATAAATTGCAAAGATTTCCTTTAGGGCTCAAAAATTTAAAAAAATCTTTTCCAGAACTTCAGACTTTTTTCGAGAGTTCATAAATTTCCAGTAACTTTTATTGAGATTTAGAGGGTATAGATTTTTCCAGAAAATCTGTTCATAGAAATCTAGACTCTTTTCAGTAACATCTCCAGATATCAAGGTTGTTTTTTTTTTCAATCTGTCTTTTAAATTGCGAAGTTCTTAGAATTTTCAAAAAAAAAAGTTCTGGAAATGTAGATTTTTTGTAGAATTCAGAAAATTTCCAGTAAATTGCGAAGATTTAAATAAAGGCTTTTTTAGAAAATTTGTTTTTAAAAATCTAGACTTTTTTCGAGTTCAGGAAATTGCTAGTAATTTCACACATTTCAAGATTTTTACAACTTGTCTTCTAAATCGCAAAGATTTTCTTTGAGGCTCTAGAATTTTTAGAATTTTCTTCTAGAAATCTAGATTATTTTCTCAAGGGTTCAGAAAATTTCTAGGAATTTATTCTCTAGGGTTCAAGAGTTTTTTTTTGAAGTCATCTTTTAAATTGCAAAGATTTTCTATGAGGCATTAGGATTTTTTTCTAAAAGTTTAGAGTTTAGAAATTGGCCAATAACTTATTAGAAAATTAATTTTTTTTTCAGCTTTTCTTATAAATTGCGAAGATTTTTTTCAGGCTTTAAATGTTTTTTAATTCTTCTTTTCGAGAATTCAGGTAAATTTCAGCAATTGCTTCTCTAAAATTCAACATTTTGTTTCAACTAGAAGCTATAAACTTATTTAAAAAGTTCTAAATTGCGGAATTTTTCTTGGAAGGTCTAGAGTTTTTTAGAAATGTTTTCTCTAATAATCTTTTCTTATTTTCGAGAAAGATTAAAAGAATTTTCAGTAATTTCTCTTCCCGATTTCAAAATATTTTTTCAACTGGTCTTCTAAACTTCTAGAAGGCTCTAGAATTTTTAGAAAATTTTCATTTAGAAATCTAGACTCTTTTTCCAAGGCTCTAGAACTTTTTAGAAGATTTGTTTGTAGAAATCTAGACTTTTCTTGAGTGTTCATGAATTTTTCAGTAATTTCTCTTCTTTTGAGGCCCTAGATTTTAAGGAATTTTTTTTCTAAAATCTAGACTCACTCTTTCAAGAATTCAAGAATTTTTCACTAATTTCTTTTCTAGGTTTCAAGATTTTTTAATTCAACCCGCTTTCTAAATTGTGAAGATTTTATTGGAAGCTCTAAAATTAAAGAAAAAAAGTTTAGAAATATAGCCTTTTTTTCAAAAATTTAAAGAATTTCTAATACGTTGTTCTTTCACTGAATTGAAAAATTTAATATGTTTTAACTTTAACCACAAACAAATTTTGAAATTTAAGAAATTTTCGAAAATAAGACATAACTTTTTTTGCTTATTGCTAATAAAATATAGGAGCTAAATAAAATGTATATAACAAGTAAATATAAAGATCATAATGATGGTTGCGACCGTTACTATGTGGTAATTCATAATGAACACTGAATAAAACACTTGCTATGTTTTTAACCACTATAATTTATTATAATATATAAATATATTACAATGTGTACTGTCAAAAGTCGAAACTTAAGTCGTACACATTGTAATATATTTATATATTATAATAAATTATAGTGGTTAGAACATAGTAAGTGTTTTATTCAGTGTTCGTTAAATATAAAGAATTCAAAATTGAGCAAATAATAAAGAATAACCTCATAGTATTCGAGAAAAATATAGGGAAAGTATTATGGTGGCCACATCACCATTTGTTATTGTTATTGTTTTAGTCTAATTTTAAAATTGTTACAAGTTAATTTATAAATGCTTGATTTATTTATTTCATTTATCGAAGTTTTATTATTATATATAGCATTAAATAATTTGTTTGGAGATTTTAGAAAAACGATGAAATTTATTATAAGAAGTTTCTAATGATAAAAAATTGGGTGACATACATACTACATTAGCTAAACGAATCATTCGACATAATGGGTTATTTCTTGTATAATTAGACCTGTGGAAAAATTCTCTAAAAATATTAACTCTTCTCGTCTTGTAGGGTATAATGAAGTGAAAATATTCCAGTAGCTCGCAACAATTAATTCAACCATTTACTATCTTGTAAATAATACATAAATCTGCGTGAATCCGTCTGTCGCGCAAGGATGAAAGTTTGAGCGAAGATAGCATATTATTGCGACTGTACTCTGCTCTATTATTACCACATCTATAAGAAATGGTAAAAAGAAATGTATTTTGAACTCGTTCAATTGGATAAATTTTATTACTTTAGTATGGTGACCAAATTCAAGACGCATTCCCGAGGTAAATAATGATTTCTGGGCATTAATTGAAACATTCCTAGCGAATCTATTTATAAACCCCAAGGTCTGAACTTTAGAACAAATGGTGTCAATATATTTAGCGAAGGAGATTACAATCAAACAACACTCCAAGATTTTCAACTTATTCTACTACTGGTAATGCATGGCCGTTCATTTCGTAAGTATTATTAATAATACAACTCCTACTAAAAGATATTGACATAGATAGATAGATGTTATATGGGTGGCACCAGCGCCTGTTCCATCGCGACCTTTTCAGATCTATAGAATGTGGAAGTCCTCTTCTTCCTCTAAGGAGAATCTGCATGGTTCTTCTTCCACCAGGCCTATTTTCCTCATATGTTTGTTGAGCTTGCAGTGTCCTGTCATCAGATCTATTATTGTTTTGACCATTTTTCTGTCTTGGTTCAGAAGTTCGGAAGTGAATTTTTACTTTCCCTATATAGTATATATAGGGGAAGTATTGTTTTCGTGCATGAAAATGTCTGTGGGCGCTGTATCTCAAAATCGAATGATGCAATTGAGACGAAACTTTAAACTTAAGGTTTTATTGTTAAAAACTGGAACTGAAAAGCTTTTGGTAAACGTTCATTAACCGGAAGTGGATGTTTACTCGAGGCGTTTTTTTAAATTTTTCTCGATATTTTTCCAAATTTGAAAAATATTACATAACTTTTCAAGCAAAGATTAAGGGAAATGAGAAACTGAAGAAGTTTTATTAAAACATTGTTTTCGTAAAATTTTTAATTTGTGAGAAAAAAACAATTATTGAAGAAGATTCTTGAAATTTCAGAAATTTCTCCACCACACTTTTAGTTTTAAATGCAACTTCTTTTAGAAAGAATTTCCAAGTTTAGCAAAGATTTTATTCAAGAGTTTCAAAATTTTTCAGAATGTCATTATATTTATTTATGGAAGTTTCTTCGTGGTTTTCATAGAATATTTTGTTCAACTTTTTCTATAATTTTCTCAGATGATCCATACATTTAGTTTTTTTTACATTGAGGTTTCTAGAATTTTTCACAAGATTTCATTTTTCATTTAATAAATAAATAGATATTTCCAAAATTTTTAGCAAAGATTTTATTCGAGAGTTCTAGATTTATCAGAAAGTTCTTTCAAGATTTTGTTTAACTTTACAATTTATTAGGAAATTTTTTTCTAAATTTCTAAAACTTATTTAGAGGCTTTTGGAAGTTTCAGGAATTTCTACTCTATATTTTCAGTTTTTTGCATCTTCCTTTTCAAAGAATTTTAATCGAGGATTCTAGAATTTTTCACAAGTTTTCCTTGTAGATTTATAGAACTTTTTTGGAGGATTCTAAAAGTTTACAGTAATTTCTTCTTAGCAAAGGTCTTATTTGGGAGTTTTAGAAAGTTCGTTTCAATATTTATTGAATTTTCTTCGAGGCTGTTTCTAGTAATTTCTCTTCCAGATTTTAATATTGCAAAGATTTCCTTCTGGGCTAAAAAATCATTTCCAGAACTTTAGACTTTTTTCGAGAGTTCAGAAATTTATTCAGATCGGAGGCTATAGATTTTTCTAGAAAATCTGTTCCTAGAAATCTAGACTCTTTTCAGTAATTTCTCCAGATATCAAAATTGTTTTTTTTTTCAAGCTCTCTTTTAAATTGCGAAGTTTTTAGAATTAAAAAGAATTCCAGAAATGTATATTTTTTGTAGAATTCAGAAAATTTCCAATAAGTTGCGAAGATTTAAATGAAGGTTTTTTTTAGAAAATTTGTTTTTAAAAATCTAGACTTTTTTTCGAGAGTTCAGGAAATTTCTAGTAATTTCTTCTCCAAAGATTTCTTCAACTTGTGTTGTAAATCGCAAAGATTTTCTTTGAGGCTCTAGAATTTTCTTCTAGAAATCTAGATTATTTTCTCGACGGTTCAGGAAATTTCTAGCAATTTATTCTCTAGAGTTCAAGAGTTTTTTTTGAAGTCGTCTTTTAAATTGCAAAGATTTTCTATGAGGCATTAGGATTTTCTAGAAATTTTTTCTAAAAGTTTAAGAGTTTAGAAAATGGCCAATAACATCTTCCCAAGATTCCAAAGTTATCCTCTTATCTTCTTAATTACAAAGATTGCTTTGGAGGCTCGAGAACTTTTTAGAAAATTTATTTGTAGAAATCTAGACTTTTCTTTAGGAAGTTCAGGAAACTTTCAGTAATTTCTCTTTTTTTGAGGCCCTAGATTTACTAGAAATACATATTCGTTATTATTTCTTATTAAGAGAATTTGCATGATTTTTAAAAAAGCGTCTAGAAAAATACAAGTAAAAATCTTGCAATTTGGAAAAGAAATTTAAAGAAAACTTTGATTGTAAGACTCCTGAAAAATATTTTATAAATTTAAGGAAAGGCTTACAAATTCTAGTCATAAACAACTTCTTAAATGCTTCTAGTAAAGTAGATAGAAAAATCTTGCAATTTGGAGAAGAAATTCCTAGAAAACTTTGGTTGTAAGACTTCCGAAAAATATTTTAGAAATTTAGAAGGGGAGTTCTAGAAAGGCTTACAAATTTTAGTCATCAAAAAACTTCCTAAAAGCTTTTAGTAAATGGGATGGGAAAATTTTGCAAATCTTAAAATTCTTGGAGATATTTTTTTTAAATAATAAAATTAATTTAAAAAAAATTCTACATCCCTAGAAAATTTTTCAGAAATGTAAAGGAGCAATTTTTGGAATTGTAGATAATAATGCTGAAAATTTCCACAAACCAGAGAAAAGTTCCCAAAATTTAGAAGAAAAATCCCCAAAAGATAAAGAAAAGCCATTGAGATTCTAATAAGTTAGAAAAAAACTATAGTTTATTATTTATTCTCATGCTAATAAGAAATTGATGACAATGTTTGCAATTTTAAAGAGAAATTTCTAGAAAATTTTGATTGTAACGAAGGGTCAAGTTAGTGTCTGTAGAACAAATTCCATTAATGTTTAAAAGTCCTCAAAAATATTCTAAAAACTTAGGAGAGAAATTCTAGAAAGAAATGTTTGTCACTTCCTAAAAACTAAAAAAAAATATGGAAAAATTTTGCAATTTGGAGAAAGCATCCCTAGAAAACTTTGATAAATTGTGATCAAAGTGACACTCCGGTATCATAAATTTTTTATAAAATTCTAAAATCCTCGAAAATAATTTTTTTAAATCATAAAATTAATTCCTTCAAAATTCTGCAACCCTCGAAAATTTTCTAGGAATTTGGAAGTGAAATCTTTAGAAAATAAAGAATAGCTATTGAGATTCAAAAAAAATTAACTATTGTTAATTATTGATGACAATGTTTGCAATTTAAAAGAAATATTTCTAAAAACACTGATTGTAAAGAAGGACAAAGTTAATATATCTGTAGAATAAATTCAATAAATGTTTAACAATCCTAAAAAATATTCTAGGAAATCAGGGAATAAATTCTATAAAGGCAGAAAAATTAGGATCAAAAAATAATCTCTAGTAAAATAGATGAAAACTTTGGAGAAGAAATTCCTAAAAAAAAATTAAAATGGCACATTTGCAGCATAAATTCTTAATACATTCTAAAATCCTTGAAGGTAAACTGTGGAACTTAAAAAATTAGTTCCTAAAAAGTTCTTCGAAATTTGTTTAGGAATTTCAAAAGCAATTTTTGGAAATTTAGAAAATAATAATACTGGAAAATTTCAAACATAAATGTTCTAGAATGCTGAAAAATTTAGGAAAGAATTTCTAGGAAGGCTTGGAAATTCTAGTTTTCAATAAATAAAAACCTAGTAAAATAAAAACTGTTAACGGTGGAGGCTTCTACTTCGTTATACATAATTCTTCACAAATAAAAAACTTTTTAACTTTATTTGTATAACACGGACCTCTAGTTTGATAATAACAAGTTAAAATTGTCGAAACGATAGTCAGTAAATAAAGTCCGTGTTATACACACAAAGTTAAAAAAACCTAGTAAAATAGATGAAAAAATCTTGCAATTTGGAGAAGAAAATCCTACAAACCGAAATTTGGAAAAACCATTGTTGATTATAAAATTAATACTAATGTTTGCAATTTGAAAGAGAAATTCCTACAGAATTTTGATGAAGGATAAACTCAGTACATCTGTAGAAAAGTGTATTGAAATTTTTTCAGTTGCTGTATTTTATTCATTTTTTTAAAGATTTTTTTTTAGAAATTTTCAGGAATTTCTATTCTAATCGTCGAGATACTTTTTGGTGGTTCTAGAATAAATTTTTAATATATTTTTGAGGATTTACTATATATAATTTGAATAATATTACATAACTTTACTAACAAAAGTTAAAGGGAATGAAAAACTGAACAAGTTTTATTGAAATATATAAAAATAAAAATTAATAATTTTGAAATTACATACTAATAAACTATAGGAGTTACATGAGATTTATATAACAAGTATTGTAAATAATCCAAAATTTAGCAAATTATTAAGAATAACCATTTCGAGTAAACTTTAAAGTTTTCGTGAAAAATATAGGGAAAGTACTATGATGGCCACATCACCATTTTTACTTTCCCTATATACGAAGTATATAGGGGAAGTATTGTGATCGTGATTTTTTTTTGAAAAATATTTTTTGCGGAAATATCCGTTTTGAGGTCCCCTGAGTCCATTAAACTAATTTCTGGAAAAAAAATTTTGTGTCTGTGTGTGTGTCTGTCTGTCTGTCTGTCTGTCTGTCCGTGGGTGCTGTATCTCAAAAACGACTGATCTGATTGAGATGAAACTTTAAACGTAAGGTTTTATCGTTAAAAACTGGAACTGAAAAGCTTTTGGTAAACATTCATAAACCGGAAGTGGGTGTTTACTCGAAGCGTTTTTTGTTTTTTTCCGATATTTGTTTTAATATGAAAAATATTACAAAACTTTTCAAACAAAAGTTAAAGAGAATGGGAAAGTGAACAAATTTTGTCAATTCTTTGCCAATTGCTAATAAACTATTGAAGCAAATGAAAGTTATATAACAAATAATTGTAGAGAATTCAAAATTGAATAAATTATTAAGAATAAGCTTTTTGCACAAACCGCATAGTTTTCGAGTAAAATATAGGGAAAGTACTATGATGGCCACATCACCATTTTTGGTAATTATTTCTCTATCCTGGTGAGTTCGTCCACCAGGTATGGGTCTGTGTCTCCACCCATTTTTTTATGGATCGTTTGACTGCGGTTTTGGAGATTACGCAGGAGGGTTCCGGGCTAATTACTGCTTTTGACGAGCCTTATTTGAACAATTCGTTTGCTTTATAATTCCCCAATTGTCCCATGTGATTGTTACTTTTTTGTGAGAGCCAAATTCATTAAGAGCACGTATGCAGTCCCACACTAGCTTTGATTCGATCTGTGTGGAACTTAGTGCTCTTAGCAGTGTCTAGCTGTCGGAGAATATAGCAATTGACCTACGTTTGGTGTCTTGTCTATCTATTTCTCTTGTGCAGTGGTGAAGAGCTATCGCCTATGATCGCGTTAGCCTTCAGCTCGTCTTCTAGCCTTGATCCATTGGCAAAGGCAAAGGCAAAAAAAGAAGATAGGCTAATAGGTCTGTATGCATTTGGCGTTATATCAGCTATACTGCCTACCTTGGGCAGGTAGATTACCTTAACGCTTTGCCATGATTTTGGTATATATCCCCATGCTAGGCAGGCTTTAAAGATTTTTGATAGGTGCGGCACCAGTTCCTCTATGCCCATTAGTAACAGAATGGGATAAATCCCATCCGGTCCCGCGGACTTGTACGGATGGAGCCTGCTGATGGTCCATTTTATTTTAATGGATCTTGTGACCTCCATGCCTAATCTCCAGTCCTTTCGGTCGGGCCTTTTAGGCCTTTGGCTGGGATTATCTGCCAGAATTGTTGAGGCTGGAAAGTGGACTTTTAATAGTTCCTTGAGACTTTCCTCTATTGTTTCTATTTAGGTTCCTTCCGGTTTCTTGAGGAAGCCTACCTCTTTGGCAACACTGCCGTCCTTAGACAGGACTTTGTGGATTCTTGAACATGCCGAAGTCTTGTTAATCTCCTCCACGAGTCCCTTTTGGCTTTTGGGATTTCTTTATTATATTGTGTGAGTTTTCCTCTGTAGGTGTCCCATTCCTGGTTGTTTTTGGCCCTATTGAATAGCCTTCGAACCTCGATCCTCATATTTTCGAGGTTGGCTGTTTTTTCTGGGCAGTTTTCCAGATATGCCGTCCTGATTTGTTCCACTGCCAGCTCCAGCCCATCAATCTCCTTTATCGATGCTCTACCTCCTTTGAGAGCTTCTCTGAGAGACTCTTTATCCTACCCAGTTCGTCTCTCTTGCGTTACTGCACTTGCCCGCCGTGAGAGATGTCATTAGATCGAAGCGGATTTGCCTGTGGTCGGAGCACGATTGTTCTTCTGACACATGCCAATTCGCTATACTATCACTCACTTTCTCGGTACAGATCGTTAGGTCTAGTACTTCTTTGCGGTTTTTCGTGATGAACGGGGGCTTATTGTCAATATTGGTCAGTACAAGTCCCTCTGCTGAGATAAAGTTAAGTAAAGACTCACCTCGTTTGTTGATGTCCGAGCTATCCTAGAGCGTATGATGCGTCACACCCTCGAATGAGTTGGTATGCCTTCTCCGCGCAGTATGCAACTATATCACTAAGTATACGTGGAGGGCATACTTTCTCATCTCCTGGGAAGTATGCAGAGCGGATGACCCAGCTCCTCTCTCCTTCCTCCGTCCTGGCCGACATGATGTCTGCAACAGAGTCTTCAGTGCATAATTGTGATATTAGTGTACACTTGACTCTATCACTCTGAATTATGCGTACCCTTGACCTTTCGGCGTTTGGGCTGTATATTACCTGAGAGTGTTGTGGCGCACAGCATTGCTGATGCGGTTTTTGCGTGTTGAAGGTCCACCTGCAGGATTTTTATTCTTCTTCCGCTATTGAAGAGGAGGGACATCTTCAGGCTCTTCCTCCATGCTCTTATCCTTTTCCGTCGGAACCGCCCTTCCCTTATAAATCATCCTGTAAATCAGCAACATCAGAAGCAGTATATATCAAATATTTTCATATCATCAGCAAATAATAAAAATCTTTAACATATGAATAAGTCATTAATAAATAACAAAAAGAGTATAGGTCCACAGTGAGAACCTTGCGAAACGTCGGTGGTAAGAGTAAAAGTTAAAATTGCATCGTTAAATGATATGAGTAAGGCATTCGACTGCGTAACCTCACTTTATTTAGAATCATTACAACAGATTAATTCTGCATTAGCCGGTATTCTTCTACTTTCCATAGCTGCGATGGATTTTTTCCATACTGCACTTAATATTTAAACATTAATGAAGTACGATATGTATATCCATCGTGATACAATAATTTATTTACAATAATAACGGTAAGTCGAACCCACATTAACACTGCATTAGTCTGGAGCGTTCATTTTAATAATTCATGGCTTAAAAAATTAATTATCGGTGTCATCTATTAACATACTGTATTTATAATTAATTATAAATATCAGATGAAGATTAGCATAATTAACGCTGAAAGTGCAAATTTTAATAAACAAACATCCATTAACTGCGGCTAGGGGCAGCGCGCTTCTGTATTTGCGTTCCCCGGTGGCTCGGCGCAATAAATACAGGGATAATTTATTTAATGGGCTAATTAATATAATTAAAGGGCGCTGGTGGTCTTTTAATTGCACAAAATTAATAATACCCTTTCCAATACTACAGTATAAACCTTATGTATGCATGCGTTTGTATACACTAAACACGCCAAGATCCGTCGCGGACACGTTTATAATTAATTGTCAATCGGAATTAATTAATTTCGCCCGTTTTGCGGTTATTAATTAATTCTGAAGTGGCTGCGATGTGTTTATGGTTAATTAAATTAGGCGCTCTTGTAAAACGCGCGTGGGGGTTTAAAAAAAAAACACGCGTGTTCCTGCGTCGGGGTTGAAAATTAATCGCGCACCACCCCCTTCCACAACGCAAACACGACCCCTCCGGCCCCGCGGACTTTTGATGGAATTTTCGATTTCACCCCTTGTCAACTTCCTTATAAAATAAGTATTTCTATTTACGGAATACCTCCTTTGCATTTTCACCCCTTTGTGTGTAAAGGGGCAAATATTTATTCCAATATCCTAAATCGTCGCCGGGAATACTTTAGTGTAAAGTCGTATTTCAAGTGTCCACTATGTAGCAATATATTCCTGATGGAAAAAATAATTTAAGCGCTTTTATAATGAAAATACCACCAATTGATTGCAATTGAGGAAAAATAAATAAAACACTAACATTATATAAAAAATAGTTTTCAATTTTTAAAATAGTTAAAACTTTAGTGAGATCTTTTGGATACATTGTGATAAATTAATGTACTCGATTATAATGCAAATTTAAAAAATTCGGATTATATTTACACACACTTATAGAAGTAATTGCAGTAGCCGAAGAAATGATAAATTTATTTAAAACTGTTAGTTTGTCAGTTAATATTGTGGCTTAGAGGATAGAAGAAAATATAGGTTTCCTAAAGAATGTTTATATTTCTTTACCTTCTTGCCTGATCTCAACGAATTTGAGGGGTGTGGGGGGTATGTTAATTAGTAGTCTGGCTCTTGGGAATTTAGTTTGTTGGTTGGTTAATTTTTAATTTAGTTGGTATGACAAAAATTATGGTTCGTCGCTGCAGTCGCCGTAGAAGATTCTGTCACTTAAATGAGACGCCAAGCATACCTCTCAGTCAAAAATAGGTGTAGATGTTTGAAGAGACTGATACAACATTTGAAGAAACCCGAAACTAATCCACCAAGTGCATTAAGAACGACAGAAAGCATGAATAGTGTCACCCAGACGCCAATCCGTGTCCTTTGATTAGAGTGAAATAGGTTTCATCTTCTAGGTTGAACATGATGAAGTTGATGTATACGCGGAAGGCGCTCTGCTGGTAGAACGCTCGGTATAAGTAAAGCGACTGATGGCTCTTCGGTACTATTCAATTCAAGTATTTTAAATGACTTAAAGCTGAACCGCTATAATATTGTGGAATCAAACCTTTGAGTGTTTAAATTTTGATACTCGATTCTTAGAATTAGATATCATTCCGAATAAAATTAGTATTTTCCAAAATTCTCATTCCTTTGTTTTTCTTCAGTAGGACAAGAGAACGTTTTAGCAATATTAGAAAAGCTCGCAGCATACCTTCAATAATAGATGCATAATCTAAGGAAACTTTGTAGCTGATTTAAATCCTTTGAACCTGTCTGATCTGTCACCATATAAATCTTTCACTTGCCAAATATTCGCTTTTAAGTTAAAATCTAGCACCCAGCTAGGTCGCACAATTCGGTGGGAAGCAGACCTTGGACGAACGGACAGCCGAATTACTATCGGAGGCAAAATTATTCCATAGTGAAGATTCCATAATCTCTTGCAGCAACCCCATCGCGATCCAGGACAGAGTGACAATGGAATCGCTGAAGGCTAAACATAATGTCTTGTAATGTTTGGACTTTCTTCAAAGAGCCGACGCGTGATTTAGAGGCGAGGGGAGCCAAGTGAGGTACACCATGTTCTTGTGATATTCTAAAATACACAACGGCAGCGAAAACGAGCTCTGAAATATCACAGAAGCAAGTAAGACTCGGAAGACTTGACTGAAACTGGCAGTATCTCGTCCCAGTCATAGTTGCTGCATAAAAATCGGCATCCCAGCCATCTAAGAGGATCGAAAATGAGAGCACGGCAGATCTCACTTAAAGCTAAAAATTTTCTCTATGTAGTCGTTGCCAAACTGAAGTTCTTCTGGCGCAGATGGAAAACGGCGAATGTCGTCCGGGATGCCCTTCAAAGTTCAGTTGTATTTCAGCTCTTTGTGCGCAAAGTTAGGTCTCGCTGGTATTAACTGTGCTGTATATGTGAGTGTTTATAATGTTTAAGAAAATAAAGAAAGCCGACAGTTGTGAAGTTAAGGCTGTTATTAGCTTTCTCAACACAAGAAATGTGTGACCTTACGATATTCATCATTAATTGAAGGATATGTATGGAGAAAAAGTTAAGTTCGGGACGACCAACAGACATTACGGAGAAATTGGTGAGTTCATGAATGAATTCGCGAAAAAGATCGGCGCGTTAAAATTGATCAGATGCGTGAAAGTTTTCACAATATTTCACGAAGTGCTATTCATAAAATTGGTAAAGACCACCTGCATAATTCAAAAATTTGCGCATTGTTGCTGATGAATGTACGGCTAGCACTGGGTTTGCTCTGCAACACATAAGAGTAAAAGATAATCAGTGGAGTGGCATCGTGCACATTCATCAAACAAACCCAAAAATTCAAAACGGTAATCTTTACCGGAAAGTCATGACAACCATTTTCTGGGATCGGAGAGCTATACACGTGGAGACACTTCAATCCCGATGCATATTGGGGAACATTGAAGACGACTTAAAATCGACGGTGAGATCTATCTTCTGCGACAATACGGTCCTAATACCGCAACAAGTGTGTAACAAGGGGACACCATTCTAGGAAAAAATAATCAAAATTATTTTGCCCGAAAATAATTATATAAAGCGCAGGTAACTAACTGCCCCGGAAATAGAGTGAAGTCAGCTTACATCAAAATGAAATAAAATGCAATGTTATAATAAACTGCGAACTGAAATCAAGCAAAAATTTGAGATAACAACAAAGGGAATGATGGGGTTGTGTTCTACATTAGCTTCACTGTAAACAAATTGCGTCCGGGTTCATTCTTATATCCATAAAATTAAGTGGTGTGATGTTCTGACTTTCCCTTCGGCTACGACTGCTCCAGGTTACTGACCATCGACAGTGTGGCTAGCTGCTTGGTGGAGGGCGTCTCGAGGTCTTGGGTTTTTCCATAGATCTGCACCAGCTGAAAAACCGCTTTTCGAAAAAATTACGGGAAAAAATATTGCGTACGCCGAACGTCTCTCGATGTTACCCTCGTCCTGTAGGGTGGAATCCAAGGAACACTCGTCGCAGAGCCTTTGGCTAAGCACAGTTTTTGGGATTCAACACACTTAAATGAAAAAAAAGAGTACAAAACCGTTTTAAAAAACTATGTTTATCACAACACAATCGTGCACGGGAGCCTCCATGGAGTACACAATATTACAATATAATGCAGTGGCAAAAATAAGAATTATATTGAAAACAAAACACTCACGTGTTCACTGGACATAGCATCGTTATCGGTAGAGTTGGCGTCGGGGCTCTGGGCAGCAGGATTATCGGTACCCTCCAAGTCTTCCTACTCTGTATACGGTGGAATGTTGTAGCGATGTGGCAGCATAATTAATCTATTAAAATGCCACGATTTGGTGGAAAGCGGCACTAATGTGGCGTCAGGGGGGCAAATGCGTTCAACAAACGTTTATTTTAAAGTCTGGGGGGAAACTCTCACTTTTACACTTAGCGTCCATTATCAGAGTCCGTTAAGAGCGGCATGAACGTTTTTGGCTATCAGTCGGTTTTATGAAGCGGGTTACGACGGTTTTGCTGCTGTTTGCCGCCCTGCATTCCGCTTCCCTGCTGCTTAGGGTACTAGTGTTAGACCATAGCATTGCATACGCTGCTATTTCGAGGATTTCATGGTAGGCCCAACGTTGGGCGCCAATTGTAATAGAGGGGTCACCACGCTATGCAAAAATTATAAAAGTTATGGTGCTTCCTCAAAATTACGTCGTGCAATAGTCCGGGTGATTTTGAACCAAGTACAATTGAATTCCTGAAAAATACTTGGTTCAGATTTCTTGGGCGTAACGTAAAAAAGTATGTTAATGTTTATACAACTGCAAATCTTCTAGGGAAATACTAAATTCTAATCTAACCACTTCATTAAATATATTCAAATTTATCTTTCAATATATATAATACATTGTTCAATTAGGCAGAAAAGGAAACTTACCTCGCCCAATGAAATTAATATTTGATCATCCTTCAGGCTTTACTTTCATAATGCAGGCGGAATTCGGACTATGGTTAGGGACATCATGCAAGCAGTAAATTTAAGGAATTTTGATGTAATAATTATTTTTGAATCATGGCTGTTTGCTAATATTATTACTTTTTTTATGGGAAACAATTTATTTGCTAATACTATTGTGGAATCTTTTTACTAATTGAATATGCTTCAAGTTAACTCAATTCCTAATAGTAGGGGTACTTACTTAGTAAATTTAATTAAGAAGTCGCCTAACCTGGTCTTTTCTTGTTCTTCATGAGACGTCCACTTTTGGCAGAGATGATTTTGTTTCCTTGAAGCTCTTATTAGCTGTGCAGTTGTAAAGCCCGTAAAGGCTGTGCGCCTGCTCTTCTGATTGGTTTTCGATCATACGAAATCTATAACACAAGAGTTCACATAGCTGTCACTCTAAATCTAAAAAATAAAACCCTAAGTAAAGCATTTTTTATTACTTTGACTAGTTAATGTAGTTACTAGAGTACGTGACGGTTACTATAACTTATAACACAGTTATATTCCTTTCTTAACTTTTGTGAAAAAATAAAAAAGTGAAGAAAGGAATATAACTGTGTTTCAATTAACTTTTTCTAGGTTTAAAATTAGTACATACGGATAAAACAAAGTAAAAATTTAGAAGTAAATGTATTTTTTAAAACGTTTTCACATTGAAAACATGCACTTTTAGGTCTCTAATTATTAAAGGTGATATATTTCATTGAGTTGAAGACGAATGGAGAATCACAAATCGATATATACCAAAGGTTAAATAATTATACAAATGTTAATTAGACCCTTGCGAACTGGTTAAAACATATTTCATTCTTAATTGACGTAATACAGCCTTTTCAGCATTACCAGTAATTAGTTTATAATATGTAAACCCCAGCAGGAGTTCTAACAGAGGTTATATTCCGGAGGCGTCGTTTGAAACTTTTAATTAAAACGTTTCGCCGCCATTAATTTATATACAATACGCAATTACATCGGATACGTTTTGTGCAAATTGAATATCACGGCTATGCCAACTTGCGC
This sequence comes from Ontholestes murinus, assembly GCA_963969525.1. Taxonomy (NCBI): domain Eukaryota; kingdom Metazoa; phylum Arthropoda; class Insecta; order Coleoptera; family Staphylinidae; genus Ontholestes; species Ontholestes murinus. The sequence goes on along the minus strand of OZ018397.1, from coordinate 8,437,648 downwards.
TATTATGGTCTTTTGCAACAGTACACACCCCGTCTCTCCCTTACACACACACACACATACACATATAAATACATACATACATCTACAACAACCCTCCGACTTGCCGAAAACCGTTCATTACCATAAATCGCCGCCCGATTTAATCTCCATCCGTCGGAAATAAGTAGTTATGATGAAAAAGCACTAAACGTTTTCGAGAAGTATTAAACTCGCATAGAAAATGTAAATTGCAATGGGAAAGAAAGTGGCGAGGAGGGCGCGGAAAGTTTCGTGCGTTATCCCCTGCGCGCGTGGGACGCAATTTGCCACTAATTCGGAATTCTTTATGCCGCGCTTATATCTTTTTTCTTTTTGGCGAAAAGTATCGAGTTATGGAGGATTCTGAATTAATGTCACTTTTAATAAAAAAAGATAAAAAAACAAAAAAGTTAAAAAAAAACAACACAACTTTTCCGCTTGGTATTCATCGCAAGGTATTAAACTCAAAGATGAAATTTATTAAATCGTACTTTTCCCGTGTTTATCCCCGAAAGAAAAAAAAAACAAGCGGTTATTCTTTATAAATTAAGAACTTTAAAATAAATTACATATTTCTCTGACGTAATGTTTAAATTTTAAAGAAAGAGAATTTGGCAAAAAATGAAAAATAATTGTTAATGTTATTATTTTTTTTTTTAAATCACTAAAATTTGATGTTTTTTAAATTTTATATATATAAATAATAAAATTGTGAATCATTTGAAAAATTTAAAAATTTAACCCTGAATATAAACAGTGTAAAAATTGTGCAAAATCCACAAATATTAATTAGATGATGAAAGGGGTTGTAAAAATTGTGAACTTTAGATCACACGGCCTCAACCATAAAGAATTCCAAAGTTTTTACATGAAATTAATGGTGATGTGACATATTTTTCTGAAAAATACCAAAACGCGTTTTTGAACTTCCAAGGAAATCGCCTCCTTCGTGGAAACCAAAAGGAAACCAGTTCCTCAATTTAGTGACTCCGATTGGCTGCGAACACCAAACTTCAAGGAAAAGAAAATCTCATTAACAACCTATTTAACACTGTGAATGCATTTGAGTTTAAACTGGATTTATGGAAAAATCAATTATTGAAAAAAGAGTTTACGCACTTTCCTAAACTGAAGAGTTGCGAATGTACAGATATAGATAATTATGGCGTAGCAGTAGATTTACTCAAAAAAAAGAGTTCAAATCAAGGTTTTCTGACATCAGAGATAATGAAAATTACACCAATCTCTTTGCCCGACCATTCAGTGTATCCGTTGAAGACATGCCAGAAAATTGTCAGATAAGTTCCATCTGACAATTTAATATCTAATGCCGATTTTCTAATAATTTCATATTTTCTTTTCGTTAATTTTGCTGTACTTATCAATGCTAATGCTTCTTCTGCAGAATACTGAGGCGTCTGTTGGCATGTGCTGTGAAAAGCTTTCTTCACTTTACTTGCTCTTTTGGAACTTGAAACCAACTGCTGCAACATAGAAGCAGCATCCATTTTGCCAGATTGCCTCAACTTAGCACTGGCAGCAAGTACCAATTCGCTTAATGAGTGTTCGGTGAGTGATTTAACTTTATTTCTTTTTTACTTCAAGCCACTTGAAGTCTTTTCCGGTTGCACACTTTTTTTTGTACTCTGGACCCCACTTGTACTGGGTACATCCAAATTAATTATTTAACCAATTAATAACCTTCTTTAAAAACCCATTTTTATTACGATGACACGTCTACCATCTTTGGTTGAATCCGATCGTGAACGAAGGAAGGGTCCGATTTAGTCCGTCTAACATTATTTGAGAACAAAGATGTATCTTAAATTTACTTAGAAGGTAATCCACAAATCTATTTTCAAGTGTAGAAGAAGTTGGTCGTGGGTTATTATCATTACTTTTTAACACTTCGTGTATTTTTTGCTTCTTGAGACATTTGGTAACGTATCTGTAAAAATATAAGTATTTTTACACTCAAAATTTTATTGTATATATTTTAGATGGATCAAAAATTATAAAAACATGGCGTAAAACGTTGTACAAAAAATACCAACAATATTAATAATAATAATTTATTCATGACACAGCATAAGTTTTACATTCGTCTGCATATATGGCATTTAAATTGAAACGCTATATAAATATTCACCTCGAAGGAAATAAATCAGCGATCGTCTTTCCATCTTTTATATCTCATAGACAATTTCCTACACAACGCTCCCTTCAGATTATACACCTCTACATGAGGATCTCCTCATTCTCCTTTTCTTTACAATCTCCTGGTGCACGATATCTACCATCTACTGCTCTAATTACCCAAGCCCCCACTCTCCCCAAAGCCTTCAACACCCTACAAGGCATGATAGACACTATAGAGACCTGGTTTGGTCACATTTTCATCAACCCTAACAAATCCCAACTCCTTCTTCCCTTTCACAGACTTACAAAACCGCTTCCTGCAATGTCCATAAATGGACAAAATATATATCCCTCCGTCACATGCAAATACCTAAGAATAATGACAAATCTGGTACCTTTTTAAATTCTATATAAATTATGTATATTGTTCGCGCCAATCTGCGCGAAGTTAATATCATAATTTGTGTAATTTAATTATATTTTATTTTCAATCATTCCAAACGAGTTACCTCGCATATTTTATAAAACGGTCGTGTTCTGAAAATATTTATCCTTAAAATTTTCTTGTGATTTTATTCTTTGTGTCACTGAGACAGGGTGCAGTTTTTGACACCTAATTTGCTGTAAACCATCATAAATAGGGAAATAAACTTTTGTCCAAAAATTTCTAAACTAGACAATAGTTTATAGCTGTACGTGCCTTAAGTTCAGCAATAAAGCTTAAGCGCTGGACCCAAAACTCAATAAACAAACGTCATAAAACGCAGCCCTGACCTGGAATATTCTTCTGGAATGTTCCCTGCTCCATCCTACTCTTTCTTGTGTTAAACTATTGTTATTTCATTCCAAACTTGTTCCCTACTTTCAAAACTGTTAACCAATCCCTTGCCTCCGTTAGTTTTCTTTCTTGAGCATCCCCTAAATCTTTGTGATTTTACTTCCAACCACGACATAAGTAAGTTATAATTTTCCCTCTTCTCGTGAAACTTTGTTCACTATGTTCATATGTGCTGTTTGTAATATTAAATTTGTTTGTATTTTTGTTTAAGTTCATTAGTTTTGCTTTCTATTTCTATGTCATAAAAAGTGTGATGCCGTAAAAATTTCTTAACAGTCTCCTTAAATTTATCAAAATGACGATCTCTTATCTGTGGTTTCAATTAGTTAAAAAAAATGCCTAAAGTGATTATCATTTGTGATCTTGAGTCCAATGATCAGCATATTCCTCAAAGTCGCTTAAGATAATATCAATCTAGGCAAAATCCGCATAGGACAACAAAAACAATATCAACCAGGCGATTCCAACAATTCACATGCAATAGAGGTTCTGGATGTTAATGCAATAACAAGCAAGGGCTTGGTCTAGTAGGACTCTTGCTGTGAACGCTCGTTTATCACTGAAGACAATTCTACATCCACACAATGACAATGAGTTTAAGCTAGTAACACGATTATACGTTAATTATTAACAAGGATCACTAAGCAACAACCACCATATCTAATCGCACACACCGTTAAGGACCAGTTTAAGGAAATTAATCTGACAGACTACATATTCTAATACGCAAGATAAGTGGGCATTTTACTTGGAACGCGCTACTACAGCCAAATCCTACTAGAAAATAGACAGAGCAGTGGCAAGATTCCTCCAACAAGAACTCTGGTCCACAACTGCAGAACATCACTGGCATTCATTTTCGTTGGCAGATAAAGACATTAAAGATTAATCTATTTTGAATAATCAGCTTCAACTTCACACTAATTTGGCGCTTAATTTCTAATTTATAAACGAATTTCTGTGAAAATGCAATTTTTCATCTCATCATAGTCATTTATTACGGATGGCCAATAAAAACAACATTACAAAAAATAAATATAAAATTTAAAAACACGCGTAAGAGAATTACGAAACAAAAATAATAAATAAATATCAATTACAATTAGTAAACAAATTAATAGGTATAAAAATAATAAATATATTAACTACAATTAAATTGTCTTGTCCTCAACAGCTTTTTGGCACATTCTTTTAAATAAAAAATAATGAGATGCCAAAAACTTCAATAGACTCTCAATAAGAATTAATATGTATGATCATATTATTACGTGGACAATTGAAGCCATACCAGGTCTTATGAAATTCACTATGAAGAAGTTTTTGGCACCTCGTCGTGCGTTTCGGAACCCTTAGAGATATACACGACACAATTGAAGAACAATCAATTAATTCATTAAGTACACGGTAGGCAAAACACAAATAAAAATAAATTCTACGTTTGTAAAGCGGGAGTAAACCAAGATAAGACAAAAGTAAAACATAGTTGTTAGGATCATAAAAAGTTTTTATTCGAAAACAAATCATTTTGACCATCCTACGCTGTATATCTTCAATTCTATCACTATGGTATTGGTAGTGGGGAGACCAAATTATACAGCAATAATCAGTAATTGACCTTATAAAGCATTATATATGTTATGTAGGTACGAATACATTTAAATTTTAATGTTATCCTTCGTATAAAGCCAATCATTTTTAGTGATTTTGCTGTAACCAAGCTAATATGTACCCTAAAATTAAGTTTGGTGTCAAAATTCACACCTAAATCCTTGATAGTATCAACTTTGTCCAACCTATGGTTGTCCAAAGAATATATATATAGGGCAAAAAATTGCCAAGTTTTCTTGAGAAACGTATATGTTCACATTTTGAAGGATTTAGGTAAAGATCGTTGTGCCAGCACCAGATCATAAGATGGTCTAAGTCTTCCTGCAGGGTGCAACAATCCTCAAAAGTACCAATTTTACGATATAGTTTCATATCATCAGCGTAAAGTAAAAAATTGGACTTGATATTAGAGCCAATATCATTGATAAAAAGGATAAATAGTAATGGACCCAGGTGTGACTCTTGGGGCATCCCCAAGGTCGCATGTACTGCAGTACTGGAAACCATATCATAAATCTTCACAATGTGATGTCGACCACTTATAAAGGATCTAATCCATTCTAACATGCAACCATTCACTCAATACATTTGCAGTTTATACAGAAGTCTGCTGTGGCTGACTCTATCAAACGCCTTACTAAAGTCTGTATAAATAGAGTCCACCATTGCCCCTTCTTCAAATGTATCATAAATAAAGTTAGTATACAAAAACAAGTTAAATTCCGTTGACCTTACAGGGATAAATTCATGTTGTTGCTGGATAATTAAAGATTTAAAACTAAGCATCATGTATTTGGCAACCAATTTATTCAATATTTTAGGAATACATGATTGGATGGTAACCGCTCGGTAATTATACACGAGTTTCTTAATGACAGATTTAAAGACTGGGACAATAAAACAAGGCTTCCAAAGAGATGGAAATAAACCATCCTTGAAAGACCGGTTAAAAAGTAAGGTAATAGGTAGGGAAAGAGCAGATGCACATGCTTTTACCAAAGATGGAGGTATTCCATCCGGACCTGGTGCAGCATTGACATTAATTTCCAATAAGCATTCAATAATGTTTTTTTCTGTGAATTGCAAAAAAACTTAAATTTGTGCTATCGGTCACCTTAATTTCGGGACTTTTATTAGAATGATTAGAGTATGAATCTTGAAAATAATCTAAAAATAGCTTAGCAATGTCCAATTTTGAATTAGCAACAATGAACCCATTAGACATGCTACAAGGAAGGCCACCACCACTGCCAGATTTGGATTTACAGTATATCCAAAATGTATTAATATTATTGGGTATATTCATCTTTACTTCCTTAATATAATTTAAATGATCACTAACAACCAGTTCTTTACAGGCACTTCTTAAATTTGAGAAAGTAATGTAGTCATTTCTACAGCCCGTTCTCTTAAATTGTGTATGGGCAGCACGCTTTTCTTCAATTAATCTAATTAGGTCTAACGAAAACCAGGCAGGAAAATGAGATTGTAACTTCTTACGCTTAGGAACAAATTTATCAATAGCCTCGTTTAAAATTCTATAGAAAACATCTAGAGTTACACCTAAGTGTGTCAATCCAGTTAATACTATTAATATAATTACAAATATTGGGAATATCATATTTGGCAATATCTATATAAAATGACTCTTCTGATATTGATGAAATAGAGTGTATATTAAAATCTATATACAATGGCGGGCGATAAACATCACAGTTAACAATTGGATCGCAATTGGTGCAAGTTAAAGACGAAACATTAGAGAACACGAGATCCAAAACATTTCCACAACAATTAATATAGTTATTAAATTGGTGAATGCCGCTACTCCATCAAACAAGAGACGTGCACTTTCACTATTCGTATTTATAGGTAAAAAGCCGACACAATCAGTTTCCATAATCCACTTCACATGCGGTAGATTGTAATCACCCACGACCAGTATATCTAACTCTTGGTGTTGATCAATTATGTCAGACAATGCGCTAACATGTCCAGCATAAATCTCCGAAGAGGATCCAGGATTGATGTAGATACAGCCAATTATACTATTACCATTGACAGATATCCAGATATCTTCTCAATCATCAGAGTCCACGACAATCAAAGAAGACGTGAAAATTCTTTTCACTGCGATAAAAACGACCCCACCTCTGGAGTGGGTAGACGTCGACTGATTACGATCACAACAGTACAAATTATATCGATCATCAATAACTTAATTGTTTGTGATATCAGAATTTAGCAATGATTCGGAAACGCATATAACATCATAGTCATTAGCCAATACAGAATTATAGAAATCAAATAATTTAGCTCTCAGGCATCTAACATTCTGATACATTACAGATATGCTACGTTTGGTATTATTGATCACATTTGATTTGTTTGTGATATTGTTGTATAAAAATGGTGTTTACGAGAATGAATTAATTCTTTTAATGCTATACCTTGGGGCCATTTAGATGGATCAAATAAAGTATCGAAATGAGGCTCATCAATTCCAATTTTAAATGATGATGATTGATCAGAATTTACGAGTCGGAAACATTTAACATCAGCATTAACATTTAAAATCCTTTTAGCATGATTCGCAATAGCCTTTGGCTCAATATCTGACTGCACTCTATAAATATGAAGCCATTTTTTCTTGACAGAACTTGATTGAAATCCATATGTGGAATTCGATTCGTTAGCCATAGAATTTATTCCAATGATAACGCGCTGATTCTGTTTATGTTTTGTGCCAGAAAGTCTGTGGATCACACTCGTCCTTATCACAAGAGTTGGATGAGTCGAAACTAACTAGGCCTCTTTGTAGCCTAAATATATTCTCACCAATAGGTACTTCATTATCAGTGACAGTTTTGTTCTTCGCATTTTTCATACCGTAAAATTTTTAATTTTAATAAAAAAATATTAAAGATTATTCTATTTTAAATAATCAGTCTTAACTTCAAATTAATTTGGCGCTTAATTTAGAATTTATAACAGAGTTTCTGTGAAACTGCAATTTAAAATTTAAAAGAGTTTTAATGAAAAAAATACTAAAGATAAATCTATTTTAATGAATTTATAACCGAATTTCTGCGAAAATACAATTTTTTATCATTTAATTCTCAGTTTTGATCGTCGCTATTTCCATTCGTAAAATTTAAAAGAGTTTTAATAAAAATATATTAAAGGCGAATCTATTTTAAATAATTAGCCTTAACATCAAAATAATTTGGTGCTTAATTTAGAATTTATAACCGAATTTCTATGAAAATTCAATTTTTCATCTCCAATTCTCAGTTTTGATCGTCGCCATTTTCATACCGTTCAATTTAAAGGAGTTTTAGTGAAAAAATATTAAAGATGATTCCATTTTAAATAATCAACCTTAACTTCAAATTAATTTGGCGGTTAATTTAGAATTTATAACCGAATTTCTGTGAAAATTCAATTTTTCATCAACAAATCTTAGTTTTGATCGTCGGCATTTTCATACCGTAAAATTTAAAGGACTTTTATTAAAAAGAATATTATAGATGAATCTATTTTAAATCATCATCCTTAACTTCAAAGTACTTTGGCGTTTAATTTAGAATTTATAACCGAATTTCTGTGAAAATTTAATTTTTCACCTCAAATTCTCAGTTTTGATCGTCGCCATTTTAATACCGTTAAATTTAAAGGAGTTTTAATGAAAACATATTAAAGATGATTCCATTTTAAATAATCAACCTTAACTTCAAATTAATTTGACGCTAAATTTAGAATTTATAACCGAATTTCTGTGAAAATTGAATTTTTCATCTCCAATTCTCAGTTTTACTCGTCGCCATTTGCATACTGTAAAATTTAATGAAATTTTAATGAAATAAATATTAAAGATGAATCTATTTTAAATCATCATCCTTAACTTCAAAGTACTTTGGCGTTTAATTTAGAATTTATAACCGAATTTCTGTGAAAATTTAATTTTTCACCTCAAATTCTCAGTTTTGATCGTCGCCATTTTAATACCGTTAAATTTAAAGGAGTTTTAATGAAAAAATATTAAAGATGATTCCATTTTAAATAGTCAACCTTAACTTCAAATTAATTTGACGCTAAATTTAGAATTTATAACCGAATTTCTGTGAAAATTGAATTTTTCATCTCCAATTCTCAGTTTTACTCGTCGCCATTTGCATACTGTAAAATTTAATGGAGTTTTAATGAAATAAATATTAAAGATGAATCTATTTTAAATAATCAGCTTCAACTCCAAATTAATTTGGGGCTTAATTTAGAATTTATAACCGAATTTCTGTGAAAATGCAATTTTTCACCTCTAATTCTCAGTTTTGATCGTCGCCATCTTCATACCGTAAAATTTAAAGGAGTTTTGATGAAAAAATAATTGAGATCAATCTATATTGAATAATCAAAATTAATTTTAAATTAATTTTATCCTTAATTTAGAATTTATAACCAAATTTCTGCGAAAATGCAATTTTTCAACTGCAATTATAAGTTGCTCTGCCGAGCAATTTGCTGCAGCAGTGTCCATTACACTACCCCCTGGAACAGACTGAAAGTGGTTCTGCAGGTATAAGCCAATCAACAGAAGACGAAGGACTGTTTGCAGGTTTGGCCCTACGAGCAACTCAAGCAGCTCATAAATGGTGATACTAAGAATCCACTAGGAAAATATTTCCCCCCTTTCTTTAAATGCAATGTTTACAAGACCCAAATAGTTCGAAATAAGTTTATAGCTGTTGATAAAAAACAATAAATCAATGATAGCTTTAGCACCCTTAAATTTGTGTAATATTCTGATTGAAAGTATTGCCCAAAATAAACGGCTTTCAGTTTTTGCTATAATTTACATCCAATCGAGTAAATAATGTAAATATAAGTAATTGATATAGACATGGCATTGCATGAAATATACATTTTCCATTACTTTACGACAATCTCGATAAGTAATAGCTTCCCGTATTGACAGTGATGTTTAATCTATAGAAAGCCCGCGAATGAATAATAAATGACCGAAATCGGTAATGTTGAAGGTAATTGACACATTGGACCGCAGATAGGCCAGAGCCCATCGGGCAATCGATAGAACGACACCGGGCGTAATTAAAAATCAATAATTTGCACTATGAATGAAAGGCGTCGGGGGTGGAGGAGGGGGTAGGAGGAGACATGTGAAACGAGTACCCGTTTCCCGCATTCCAATCAAGATCCCGCCGATTCCAGGTTCAGATGGCGAATTTCCTATCTGGAATTACATATTTAGAGCGCGTTTCCCATCGTTAAAATATCTAACTGGATGGAAAATCGATGGGGTGGTGATAATGCCGGTATCAAAATGAGGCACGGCGTTTTAGCGCCCCGGCGTCTGGGTGTGTGCGGTATCATGATTAAATTTATTACATCTGCGAGCTCGGGGAGTTTGATTATCATATTTTAGAAATTTAAATTAAAACAAATAACATTTTTTATAAAATTTGAATATATATGAATGTACGAAATATCTAATATTATATTTATATACAATCCTATTTGGGGTATGGTTAAAACAATATAAAACAGCGCGATCAGAATTTAAATAGTTGAACTTACAACTTCTAATGAAGGATGACATAAATGACAAGTTATTTAAGGATCGCATTTACGAGGGATGAAAGGAAAGTAGTACGTTTGCACCGTACGCCATTATCAAAGTTTAAACACGTGTCAGGCAACTGAAAATAAAAACATTATGAAACAAAATAAGTCTTACTTCTTACCTAGTATTAATATCTGTTTCCATTAAGTGTTTAGCATAATTTTGATCAAATGGTGCCTTGATTTTGTGTTTTGTTCATAAATTTATGCATATTAAGTAATAATACACATAAATCAAATTTTAAGTGTCTTAGTTTGTTTCGTGAGCTTATAAAAACAATTGTTACAATAAAACTCAGAATGAAAATCAGTAGGTGAGCAAATCGTAAACTATACACACCATTTTCATGAGAGTAGAAAAATTTATTTTTAATTCTTAAGTAAATATTTTTCTGTCATTAAAACTTCTTCACAAAAGACTAGGATTGGTATATTAACAAAATTGTCTAAAAGAAATTCTTCAAATAAGAAAGGAACATTACAGAAAACTCAAAAATTTTCTTGAAAATTCTAGAAAAATCAATATTTCTGTAAAATCTATAAATAAAGAAACAAATGAATTTTAGGAACGTTGAAGAATTATTATTAGAAACAAAATTTCAGTAAATATGCTGAAGAATTCCAGAAGCAAGAAGAAGATTCTAGAAATCTATAGGAAACATGTTAGAACAGTTTAACTATTTGAAAGGAATTAGAAATTGTAATTGACTAAATTAAGAAAATTTAGAAATCTAACAGAAGAAAAATGTCAACACTTTATACAGAATATCCCTGAAAAAAGTCTAAAACCCTTGTATTATTTAACCCTTGTAGTATTTAAAAATCTAAAGAGAAAAAAGTTATAGAATTCTAACAATCTAGAGGGAAAATTGCTGAAAATTTTACTTTCTAAGAAAAAATTTAAGAAATCTGTAGGGATTTAAGAACTTCCAAGTAAAATTCCAAAAATCTAGAAGAAATATTGCTGGAAAATTATAGAAATCAAAAGGGGAAACAACTGACAAAGAAAATTGCTTGAAAATTTCAAAGCTCTTCAAGACAACTCTAGAAAATCTAGTTTCAAATAAAATTCTAAAAATTTGAAAGAAATATTGCTAGGAAATTATAGAAACCAAAAGAGCAAAAAAGCTAAAAAAGAAAATGGCTTGAAAATTTCAGAACTCTTCAAGACAACTCTAGAAATTATAATTTCAAATAATATTCTAAAAATTTGAAAGGAATATTGCTAGAAAATTATAGAAATGTAAGGAGGGATATTGCTGGAAATCTATAGAAATATAAAGGGGAAACAAGCTAGAACTTCTCAAAGAAAAATTGCTTAAATTTAGAATGAAAAAAAATGTATAAGTTTAAAGAAAGCTATGAGAAATATGTTGAAAGATTCTATAACTCTAAAAGAATATTACTTAAAATATTCAGATTTCTCGAACGAAGTTTTAGAAAGAAATATATTTTTTTTTATTTTAAAGTTTAAGCTGAAAAATTCTCGAAGCAAGAGGAAGATTCAAAAAATCTATAGGAAACATTTTAGAAAATTTTAGCAATATCAAAGGAATTAGAAATTTTAATTTACTAAATTCAGAAAATTCTTGACAGAATATCCCTGAAAAATTCTAAAACCCTTGTACACAATTTTAGAAATGTAAAACAAAGAAAGTTATAGAATTCTAACAATTTAGACGAAAATTACTTTTCAAACCAATTTATAGAAATTTGTAAGAAAAAATTTAAAAAATCTGAAAGGATTCTAAAATTTTAAAATAAAATTACAAAAATCTAAAAGAAATATTGCTGGAAAATTATTGAATTGTATCATGTACTAACTGCTAATCTTCTAAAAAAGAAAATTGCTTGAAAATTCCAGAACTCTTCAAGAAAACTCTAAAAATTCTCGTTTCAAATAAATTTCTAAAAATCTGAAAAGAAAATTGCTAGAAAATTATAGAAATATAAGGGGGGGGTATATTGATATAAAATTACAGAAATATAAATCAGAAAAATGCTAGAATTTTATAGAAACCTCGAAGGAAAATTGCTTGAAAATTCTAAAGACAACTCTAGTAATTTAGAACGAAATATGCTTTAAAAATTATAAGTTTAAAAAAATATAGAAAGCTATAAGAAACATGTTGAAAGATTCTATATATCTAAAGGAATATTGCTTAAAATATTCAGAATTCTCGAACGAAGTTTTAGAAATGTTTTAATTTCTAGAAGATTCTAGAAGTTTTAAAGAAAATTTTAGGTTCAAATAAAATTCTAAGAATCTAAAAGGACTATTGCTGAAACATTATAAAAATGTAAAGGGGAAAAGGCTAAGAACTTCAGAGAAAACTCTAGAAATTTAGAGTTAAGAAATGCTTAAGCTTAAAAAATCTAGAAAAGATTCTATAAATCTAAAAGAATATTGCTTATAATATTCAGAATTCTCGAAAGAAGTTTTAGATTAGAAATGTTTTAATTTCTAGAATATTCTAGAAGTTTTAAAGAACATTTTAGTTTCAAATAAAATTCTAAGAATCTGAAAGGAATATTGCTGGAAAATTATAAAAATGTAAATGGGGATATAACTAATAACTTTTAGAAATCTTGAAGGATAATTGCTTGTAAATTTCAGAGAAAACTCTAGAAATTTAGAGTTAAGAAATGTTTAAGCTTAAAAAATCTAGAGAACTATAGGAAAGTGTTTAAGGATTCTATAAATGTAAAAGAATATTCAATTAATAAAACACGTTAGAATTCACTTTCTTCACAATTTATTTTGTATTCACTAGATGTACATTTCGAGCACTAAGTGCTCATTATCAATAGCTATTGATATACAATACAAAATAAATTGTGAAGAAAGTGAATTCTAACGTGTTTTATTAATTGAAATTTCTCTTCACGTAACTCAAAATCCTCGAACAAAATTTTAAAAACGTTTTAATTTCTAAAAAATTCAAGAAGTTTTGAAGAAACTTTTAGTTTCAAATAAAAATCTAAGAATCTGAAAGGAATATTGCTGGAAAATTATAAAAATGTAAAGGGGAAAAGGCTAAGAACTTTTAGAAATCTTGAAGGATAATTGCTTGTAAATTTCAGAGAAAACTCTAGAAATTTAGAGTTAAGAAATGCTTAAGCTTAAAAATCTTGAAAACTATAGGAAACTGTTGAAGGATTCTATAAAGTTTTAGAAACGTTTTAATTTCTAAAAAATTCTAGAAGTTTTAAAGACAATTTTAGTTTCAAATAAAAATCTAAGAATCTGAAAGGTATATTACTGGAAAATTATAAAAATGGAAAAAGCTAAGAACTTTTAGAAAACCTTGCAGGAAAATTGCTTGTAAATTTCAGAGAAAAGTCTAGAAATTTGTAGTTATGAAATTTTTAAACTTAAAAAATCTAGAAAGCTATCGGAAACATGTTTAAATATCCTATAAATCTAAAAAATTTTGTTCAAAAAATTCAGAATCTTCGAACAAAGTTTTAGAAATGTTTTAATTTTTAGAAAAAATTTTGAAAAAACATCTAGTTTCAAATAAAATTCAAAGAATATGAAAATAAATTACTGGAAAATTATAGGAATGTAAAGGGGGTAAAAGCTAAGAACTTTTATAAATCTTGAAAGATAATTGCTTGTGAATTCCAAAGAAAACTCTAGATATTTGGAATTAAGAATGCTAAAACAGGTTTAAGCTTATAATTTCTAGAAAGCTAAAAGATTTCATTGGTGTAAAAGAATATTGCTGGAAATATCCACAAGTTCTAGAAATAACTTAAAACTTATAGAAATCTCAAAGGAAAATTGCTTGAAAATTTGGCGATTAGAGTAGGCGCCGGATGTGAGCTATTTAATTTAATTTCATAATTTTTTAATGTTTATTAGCTATATCCACAACAATGTTGAAATATCGAAAAAAGATCAGCGCCTAGAATTTAGAATTTGTACTTTAATTTGTAAAGTTTAGTTCGGATTGGGGGACGTACAACAAATGTGGTCAAACTTATTTTGTAATTTTGTATAAAAGGCGTTTGCCGTGAAAATAAATAAATATTTAATTCTTTATGTTAGATTCTGACTATTCTAACGTTTTGGCTGACTTCAAATAATGTCCGATAATCATGAAATCTACCGACATCTTCAAGAGGAGTTTCGAAATTCACCAATTTCGCTTATCCCGGAATTTTTACTGTTTTTTTACTGAAGTTAGCTGATCTAATAATACGTAATGTAATTATTGATAGATAAAGCTTACGACTTTTCCCTTCACTTCTGCAATTTCCCCAAAAAATGCTTTAATAGGTTCAATTAATTTTTGCATAATCTAAGTTTTATCTTTCGTTTGTAATATCTCCTTCTGCATGATCTATATCTGTTAAATCTTCTTGCATTTCAAAGGCAAGTTGAGCCAACTTCAATAGAACGTCAATGTATTTCTTAAGTAAAATGAGTGTTCTAAAGTTGCTGGTTGTTGAAAAGCTTTCTTTGTTTCAATTAGGAACCGTGGCGTTAAGAATATCTTAGTTTTCTTCGTTTTAATAATGAACCGTCATTGATCTAAACCAGTTTGTACTTCTTGTATGGTGTTAAGAACTTCTTCAAAGTTTTTCTCCTTTCAATGATAAATTGTGATTTATCTAAACCAGTTAAGTTTTTAAGCAGGATTATATTATTAAGTCCCCTTCAACTTTTAATAATCTACATTGTGGCCTTTAGTTTTTGAAGTCAGCTTCGGATACTGTTTAAGTCAGCATGACAGATCATACAATTATTTTCAAAGGGGTTATTCAACCAACCAATACGCATTCTACCTTTGTCTTTAAGTTGCTCATCAAATACTGGCTCTAGTGAGAAGAAGAAGTATTGAGACCCAGACTAATAATATTTACGGATGTTCTAGTAAATCTTTTGCCTTGATCTTTATTATAACCTCTAAAACTTCCATTTTTATCTGATCATCAACTGGACTTTAATTTTAAACATTACCTTTTCATCCGTCTTTGCTTTATATTTTACGACAAGTAAGGGTAACCCTCTTAATGTTCTATATGTCTGTCCTTCTTGTTCCACTTTTTAATTGTAATATACGTACAATTCGAATTACATAGAAAACTTTTTAACTTTGTATAACACTATTAAGTGACTATAGTTTTGACAATTTTACTAGAAACTCTAGTTTGATAATGACAAGTTAAAATTGTCAAATCTATAGTCACTTAAATAAAGTCAGTGTTATACAAACACAGTTAAAATGTTTTTTATTTGTGAAGAATAATGTATAACGAAGTCGAAGCCTTCACCGGTAACAATTCGAATTAGGCTTGATGGTAATAACTTTCTCCCTCTCCCTCTCCCTAGTATGTGCAAAAATTTATTCGTTGGAACCTTCTTTTCCCAACTTTATTTTTCTTTTTTCTTACTCATATCCTGGACATCTGCTTTTTTTGACGTCAACAAATAAATAATTGATGGCAAGCTTCTCACAGTGCTTCATATCTAGGCACTTAAGGCTCTAGTTTGATAATAACCGTTGTACGTTTTGTCTCCAAGCTAAAAATCTGAACCTTTCGTCTCCAGGCGAATATAACGGCAAACATTTGCTTTTGATCAGCGAGTGCTGATTAACTCTACAGCTCTGTTTGCTTTTCTGCCCAAGTTTTCCTCCGGTCTAGACATTTGCTCTTCTTTGTAGATTTTTCTTAGAACCTTTCTTTTTTTATCAGTTATTACTTCATTGAATTTTTATGCTGTTAAATACTCAAGTATTTTGGTGCACGTTTCTTATATGACCACTATAAGGAAGGTTTCTCTTCGCTTAAGGATAAGGCTACAGTTATGAGGGAGAACGATGAGGCAATGCTGGCCAACTGGCAAGAGAGGTGTTCAGCTTCGATTATGCAGGAGTGGATCAGGAAAGAGACAACACCCCAAAAAACACAAAACACACCTTACTTGCCTGCCTTGGGCAGCGGAGCGCGAGAGACTTATGGAGGTGATTGGCGGTGTTGTGTGAGTCGAAACAATTGTTGGAAGAATGCTACATAGCGAAATAATCTGTTTTGAAACGTTGGTATGTACTATTTGAGTCCCACACACCTCTTGGGTAGAGAAGTGCATAAAGCACTTTTGACCTCGTCGATTCTTGAGGCTTCTGCTTCGTTATACATTTTGTTGTATACATTGAAAACACTTCATAACTTGTTTGTTATAAAGTGATTTCATTGTACCCTTGTCCAAAATTATTAATTGTCTTAGCGTACATTTGACTCCTAATATAATGTTTATTACACTTGTGTACTCTTGACCAATACCAATTATTTATTTATTGTCCTGACGTACTTTATAACTTATTTCTCTAAGACTAAGCTACATGCGCACGCGTAGAAAATAGGAATAGTATGTACGTTTGAAGTACTAAACATAAACCTAATTAAAATATCCCAGATAAAATAATAATATAAATTTGGACATTTATTGATTAATTTTGGTGAAGAAAAACACTTGTTATGTTTCATTAGTTTAACCTTTGAAAATGATCGAGTATAATCGAAACACGTGTCAGGAAACTGAAAATAAAAGTAACAATATGGAACATAACAAGTGTTTTTCTTCACCAAAATTACATATCTGGTTGCATCAAGAGGGTAGCTCAACAAGTATCAACTATATTTAGTGATTAATTATTTTATATTGTTTTTAGATTTACTATGAAAAATATTATAATTTTGCTCTTTTTTGTTTCAGGTAAGTCAAGAAGTATTTATCAACTGTAAGATGACATTTTCAAAACACTGGTAAGAATCATAACATATATTTTATCTATCTGATGAAGATACTGTATGACAACAGTAATGATAAAAATAGTTGTATACTACATCAGGATTTAACTTAATTAAAACAATTATAAACCTTTTTTCTCTATTTTATTTGCAATAATATGTATATTTCGGACACAAATCGAGATGTATATTTGGTTAGAAATTAAATAGTTAAGACAGGTTTCTAATTGTATTAATCACGTTGTTATAATCTTCACGTAACTCAATTAATCCAAACATCAGGATAACGGAATAAGCCCCTCATTAATTCATGTCGTTATTCATGGATCATTTAGCCTACTAATATCTTCTCTAGTCATTTGGTAATAACACTATTGCCATCAAATATTGCCATCAAAAATATTTTTACAGCCGATTGTGAAGTTAGCACTGCAATTAAAATTTATTCAAAGGTTGCTAAATATTCGATAAAATCTTAAACCATTAATATCTGTTATCTATTACAACGTATTAAAATTCGTAACAAGTTCCACGTACAAAGGCTGTAAGAAAAGTCAGTATCACTGGCTTTCTTTAGTATATATAAAGAAAATCCTGCTTGTAACGCTGTAAAAAGAACAGCTAACCAAAGAGACTGTCTGTAGAATCTTAAACATCATAAAAATTGGAAAACTCTCAAAATTGGAGGTGTGTCAATGTTTTATTCGAAAGATTACTTTGATCGAATTACCTTCCATTGAATTTTTTTTTTCGTTATCGGGTATGAAAACCATATTATGTAGTCTTCAGAGGAGCTGAATTTTGTATGAGTTTTCTAAAAGCTCCTGTTCATCTCTCTTGCAGAAACTTCTCCTTTATTTTTTTTAAGTTTTTGAATCAAAAGTTTCAGGAATTTTTCTTACAAATTTCTAGAAAAAATTTTGAAAAAAGTTTTCTTTTAGATTCTTGTAATTTTCTAGAATTGCAATTATATTTATATTATTATTCTCTCAGAATTTCCCTAGAAACTTTTCATAGAGATTTCTAGAAAAAAATTGATCAGAATTTCTTTTCAAAATGTGAATTGTTTCGTTCAAATTCCTAGAGTATTTTAGCGTTTTTTAGAATTTGCACGTGTTCTGTTTTAGTCCTCTCTAAGATTATTTTATTTTTAGCAACTCTTCTTTAAGATTTCTCTTAACATACCTCATTTTCACTTTTGCAACAATTTTATTCGAAAATTTTCTACTATTCTTAACTTTGTCTCATCGGAATTTTCCAGAAATTTATGTTGTAAATTTATAGGATAAACATTTCCTCCAGATTTATAAAAATTTGCCAGAGTTATTTCCTCGAGATTTGTAAAAATGATCTTGGTTTTACGATTTTTTTACCATGCCTTAGGATTTTCTAACAATGTATCCTTCTCTTTTTTCTTTCTTTTAAATTCCAAAATTTAAATTTTATCTATTATGTCTGATTTTTAAAAAATCTTTTCATCAAGATTTTCAGCTTCTTTTGTCTCATTTTGTACCAGTAAAATTTTTAGAAAACTCATACAGAATGAGATGGAAGAAGCTGACAAAAATATTTCTTTTCTTCTCTCTTGCAGCAACGTCTCTTTTTTTTAATTCTATCTTGCAAACAATTTCTCCTTGATTTTACCATGCCTTAGGATTTAAGAATGTATCTTTCTCTTTTCTATCTGTTTTTTTTTTTGTTTTAAATTCCAAAAATGTTGGAGCATTTCTAGATTGCCAAAATTTTCTATTGTGTCTGAATTAAAAAAAATCTATTGGTCAATATTTCCAGCTTCTTTCGTCTCATTTTGTATGAGTTTTTAATTTTTAGAAAACTCATACAAAATGAGACGAAAAAAGCTGGAAATTTTGACGAAAAGATTTTCTTTTCTTCTCTCTGGCAGCAACATCTCTTTAATTTTTTTAAAATTATTTTTAACGCGTATTCAGGAATTTCGCTTACAAATTTCTAGAAAAATTCTCTCGATTTTTTTCTAGAAACATTTGAATATTAAAAAAAATAGAATATAATTTTTGCTTTTATTTTTTTATTTCTGTATTATGCTATTTCTACATGTATAAATGAAAGGGTACTTATATAAACATACCCTTGCGTTTATAAACATATTTTTTTTAATAATAATAGTGTGTTTTCCATATTGTGATTAATTTACCGATTTGTTTGTTTATTTGACTTGTGTAAAGATGTATTATCTCTTAACATAAATAAAGTGATTGATTTTAGATTCAGAGCGAATTTCAGCAATTTTATAATTTTAACATTTTCTCTTTTATTCCCCTCTAAGATTGTTTTTTTTTAGAAAATCTTCCAAAATATTTCCATAAATCTCTAATATCTATTCTTTTCTCTTTTCCTCTCTTGCAAAGATTTTATTCGAGAATCTTCTACCATTTAGAGAAGGAATCATACTCTCTAGCGGAATTGTTTTAATAATTTTATATATAATGTAATCTAATTAATCAGGCAAATATCCTTATATATGTATTTAAGTATCTAATTGTATGTATATATTAGCATGTATTATATTAAGCAACCATAGGTTAAGCAAATATTCTGACGTAATTTTCTTTTTGTACTCTTCTGACACTTTGAAAATAAAGACATATTATTATTATTATTATTTCTAGCTTTATCTCAGAACTTTTTGTTTTAAATTTAAAGGAAAAACATTTCCTCGAGATTTCTAAAAGTATCATTTAACAGTTTTCTAAGGATTTTATTCTATCTTGCAAAAAGTTCTCTTTATTTTGTCTTGTTTTAAGACTATTTATTATTATTAACATTTTCTAAGAATTTCTCTTTTACTCGAGATTTCCAGCTTCTTTTGTCTTATTTCGTATGAGTTTTCCAAAAAACTTATTTTCTTCTCTTTTGCAGCAACTACTCTTCTATGTTTTAAGAAAGTTTTATTATTATTTGTATCGTAATTTTTAATAATTTCTTTCCCAAATTTCTAGAACAAAAATTCATTATAGATTTTTACATTTCCTTGCAATGTCTTGATATAATATAGAATTGCCATTACTTTCTTAGAATTTTCTTAGAAACTTTTTCTAGAGATTTCTAGAAAATACTTTTTCGTCCATTTTTTGGGCTTTTCTAAAAGCTTTTCTTCTTTGTCGCAATTTCTTGTCTATTTTTCAAAAAGTTTATCTATTGATTTTCTTTTTTTTTTCTTTTAGATTCCCAAGAAATACTCTGTGAATCTAAATGAAAAAAGAAACTTGAAAAAAAATGAAAAGAAATTGTAAGAAAGAAGAAAAGTTTTTAGAAATCCCCAACAAAATGATAAAACGAATTTCTCGAATCTGATCATCCTTTTTATTGTCAAAAAATTAAAAACAATTGAAAATTTTACCGGAATTACCACAATTTGTCAAGACATTAGTAATCATGACGTTTTTGACAGTTAAATCCAGGCTGAAATACCGCGGGTCGATAGCCGCTGATTAGAAGAAACCTCAAGGCTGTACTCTGTTCACTTCATAAAAAACTGTATAAATACTTACTTCTAATAATAAAGATGTTTTCTCTCTCTCTCTCAAATTTTACCTTTTTATGCTATCAATAGAAAAAGTTTCTGGAAGAATTTTTCCAATCCGACCATATTTACAAAGGTTATTTTCGCAAAAATAAAAAACTATTGTATGTATGTTTTTTCTAATTTATTTTTTAAATGTATGTTTTAAGAAAGATGTACAAATAATAAATTAACAATAAACAACAGCTTTTTTTATAAAGATTTTGTATATTCTTACAAGAATTGCCTCTGTACATAGCATTGACCCAACGTATTCTTGACCTACCCCAACAAAATGTGTATTGGATGAGGTCAAGAGTACGCTAGCGCCAGGGAAAATACGTTGGGACAGGTCAGGACTACGCTTAGTGAATATGCAACTTACTATGGCAAGTGAATCAAGCAAATGTTGGAAGAAAATTTTCCGGCAACTCTCTTAGACCAATTGTTAGAAACATTTAGATTCCCTGGAGAAAATTTTCAAAAGCTTCAAAAAGAAATTGCGGAAAATTCTGAAAACCTAAAAAAAAAATTCACAAGTCCTCGGTAAAAATTATTTTAAAAAATAATTACACTGTTAAAAAAAGAATTTAAATTTCCGATACACAGAGACAAACAAATTGTAGATTAAAGATTAATTTATGTCAATTTATTAAAATCAAATTTTCCAATAAAAACTTAAGTTCCTAAAAAATAACTTTGATAATTGTTAAAAAAGTAGAAAAAAACACTTTTGAATATTTTTAAAATACATTTAATAAAAAAACGTTTATTATATTCTATTTATTAGATTAAATAATTGCAAAAATATGAATTTGTCATAAAAACTCTCGCAAATATAAGAAACTTTTTAGAAAATTTTGGATTACTTGGGGATTTTTTTTTCTATGGCATAGAAATCGCTGAGATATTTTGAAAATCTAGAAGAAAATTTACTTGAAAATCTGAATACCTCGAATGCTACAAATTTCGATGAGAAAAAATATCGGTAAAATTCTAGAAACATGAAGAAAAAAAATCTAAAACTCTTGAAGTCAAAGTAGTAGAAAAATAACCCTTTTTAAATAGAATTTTCTAGAAAACTCCGATAAAAGAAGAGACAAGAAATACTGAAGATTCTACAAATTGTTCTAAAAAGTAAACTAATATCTTATATAATTGTCAAAAACAACAGATCTTGAAATACAAAAGATGAGAGAATTTGAAAAATTGCCATTTTGTTTCTGAACAACCCACATCAATTGTTTTTAGTACATTTAAAATATACTTTATTTCGATTGAATTTTGAAAATTTAATGATAATTCCACTTGCTTTTTAATTTTTACAGTTCCTCAAATAGTTGATTGCAATATTTAATTTCTGCAGTTGAAAGTTTAAGAGTTGCCTATTTATTTCTGAATATGAATTTTTGTCTATTATATTTTCCAGTTTGACAAATATCACACCTGTTTATATAATCCTGGACCATTTTTGCTATAGTAGGCCAGTAAAAACGTTGACTTATATAATTTACAGTTTCATTAATTCCTCTATGACATGTTTTTGTTTCATGAGCATATTGAATTTTTAAATTTTGTCCGTTTTCATCTGTTATGTCTGGTATTAATTTATGACAAGCAATCAATTTTAATAAATTAGGATTCAAAGTTTGTTGAATAATATTTGTAAAATGTATCATTAATTGATAACAATCAAAATATATAGCATATATTTTTTTCTTTAATAAATTTAATTAACTCAAATTGAAATGTTTTAATTGGAATGGATATAACATATCGTTCTTTTGATTCGAAGTGTTTCATAAATACATTGTCAGTGTCATTAGTTGTGATTATTATTTGATTTTGATAAATTTTTAATGGTTTTTCAGAAATAGGAATTTCACAAATTGGATTTTCAATTGACGTATGAACAGTTCTATTAGTTATTGGTGGTCGAATTTGAATATCTTGTAAAGCTTTAATTTTTCTGAAGGTTTATTTTTTATACCTAAAATTTCATCTAATTCATTCTGTGACATTTCTACTGGAGAATGATTAGTGTAATAGTCTAAAATATCTGATAAATTATCGGGTTCTGAATCACTACTATTAACTAAAATTGAATCTAAATCTGTAGCATGTAATTCAATACGTGAAAGTGCGTCAGCATTAGTATTAATTTTTCCATTTTTATTTCTAACTTCGTAATCATATTCTTCAAGTTTTAATCTCCAACAAATTAGTTTAGAATTGGGTTCTTTTAAAGACATTAACCATTGAAGTGGTTTATGATCTGTTAATATTGTAAATCTGTGACCAAAAAGATAAGGGTGAAAATGACTTGTAGCCCATACAATAGCTAACAATTCCTTTTCTATTGTTGAGTAATTAGTTTCTGCTGGATTGAGGGTTCGAGAAGCATACGCGATAGGTAAATCTTTTAATATAGGGCCTTGAGAAAGAACAGCTCATACCGCAAGATTTGATGCATCAGTTGTTAAAGGAAAAGGTTCTTCAAAATTCGGATGTTGTAATATAGGGTCGTTTGTTAATATAGATTTACATAATTCAAAAGTTTTTATAAATGTTTCGTCACGTATTATGTTTACATCCTTTTTAGATGGTAGAGTTGTTGACTCAAATTTCAAATGGTGGAAAAATATTGTAATTTGGAAAAGAACTTTTTAGAAAACTTTGATTAAAAAAAGGTCAAAATGACATGTTCGTTAATAGACATGTCGAATAAATTCTTTATACATTTTAAAGCCCTCGAAGAAAATTTTGGAAAATTAAAAAAATTATTCTTAAACACTTCTATAAACCTCGAAAGGAATTTTGGGAGCAATTTCTGAAAATATAGATATATATATATATATATATAATTATATATAATATAATGTTTGAAATTTAGAAGAGAAATCTTTAATTGTAAAGAATCATAAGGTTAGTATATTTGTACACTAAATTCCATTAATATCCTAGAAATTTAGGAGAGAAATTCTAGAAAGACTTGAAAATTCTAGTCATCGAAAAAATACCTTCCAGAAAACTTTTAGTAAAATAGGTGGAAAAATCGTGTAATTTGGAGAAGAAATTCCTAGAAAACTATTTTAAAAATTTAGATGAGGAGTTCTAAAAATGCCTACAATTTCTAGTTACCAAAAAAATACTTCCTAAACGTTTCTAGTAAAGTAAATGGAAAAATCTTGCAATATGGATAAAAAAATTCCTAAAAAACTTTGATTGTAAGACTCCTTAAAAATACATTAGAAATTTAGAAGAGGAATTCTAGAAAGTCTTACAAATTCTAGTAATCAAAAAAAAATCCTAAAAGCTTCTAAAAAAATAGATGTAAAAATCTTGCAATTTAGAAAAGAAATTCCAAGAAAACTTTGATTTTAAGACTCCTGAAAAATATTTTAGATATTTAAAAGAAGAGTTCTAGAAAGGCTTACAAATTTTAGCCATCAAAAAACTTCCTAGGTGCTTTTAGTAAAATAGATGGGAAAATTTTGTAATTTGGAGAAGAAAATCCTAGAAAACTTTGATTGTAAGGCTCCTGAAAAATATTTTAGAAATTTAAGAAGAGGAGTTCTGGAAAGTCTTACAAATTCTAGTCATAAACAACTTCCTGAAATCTTCTAGTAAAGTAGACGGGAAAATCTTGCAATTTGGAGAAGAAATTACTAGAAAACTTTGGTTGTAAGACACTTGAAAGGCTTACAAATTCTAGTCATTAAAAAACTTCCTCAAAGTTTTTAGTAAAATAAATGGGAAAATCATGCAAATCTTAAAATTCTTGAAGAAAATTTTTAAAAATAAGAAAATTAATTCTTAAAAAATTCTACACCCTACAAAATTTTCCAGAAATGTAAAAGAGCAAATTTTGGAATTATAGATAATAATAATGCTGGAAAATTCCACAAACCAGGAAAAAGTTCCAAAAATTTAAAAGAAAAATCACCAAAAGATAAAGAAGAGGAATTGAGATTCTAAATTCCATAAATGTTTAAGAATCCTGAAAAATATTCTAGGAATTTAGGGAATAAATTCTATAAAGGCATGAAAATTATGATCACCAAAAAATCTCTAGTAAAATAGGTGAAAAATTTGGAGAAGAAATTCCTAGAAAATTCAAAATGGCACACCTGTAGCATAAATTCTTTATAAATTCTAAAATCCTTGAAGGTAAACTTTGGACATTAGAAAATTAGTTCCTTAAAAATTCTACAATCCTGGAAATTTGTTTAGGAATTTCGAGAGCAAATTTCTGGAAAAACTTAGAAAATAATAATACTGGAAAATTTCAACCATAAATATTCTAGAATACTGAAAATTTTTTTAGAAATTTAGGAGAGAATTTCTAGGATGGCTTGGAAATTTTAGTCTTCTAAAAATAAAAACCTTCCTGAACACTTCTAGTAAAATATATGTAAAAATCTCGAAATTTATAGAAACCATTGTTGATTATAAAATTGATACCAATGTTTGCAATTTGGAAGAGAAATTCCTACAAAATTTTGATGAGGGATAAACTCAGTACATCTGTAAAAATTTTTATTGCAATTATTTCAGTTGCTGAATTTTATCCATTTTTTTAAGATTTATTTTCCACAATTTTTTTTAGAATTTTCAGGAATTTCTATTTTAATCGTCGAAATATTTTTTTGGTGGTTCTAGAATAAATTTTTTATGTATTTTTGAGGATTCTAGAACTTTTGTTGTATTTATTCTAAAGTAAGTCGATGACCTGTTGAACTTCGTCATGATAATTGAAAATTTTATGAATAATCTCCTAGATACCAAATTAGCGATATTCAAAACATTACGCCGAATAATTAAAAAAATCAATTGATAAATGACTAAGACATACCACGACTGATCAGTCACCGCAATCACTTAATAACACAAACAGGTTTTTAGCGTGCATCATAATTTCTACGAATATAACAGCATAGAATTTAGACAACCTATTTATTCACAGAAGCGCCGTCATGTCACAGCTGACTGGATTACGTACGTACGTACCCACGCGGAGCACACCTTGATCTTGATGACTTAAGCTATTCATTCATCGCGCGGTCAACGACTCAAAATTTTCTCGAGATAACGAAACGAGAAACGAAAAAAAAAATACATCCCGGCTGCATTCTTTCCTCGCGAAACGGCGGACCGTCTCGGGCACATTGTATCGATTCAATTATGAGGAGGCCAGATCAAAGAGGTCGCCCCCACCCTCCTAACATTAAAGTTGCATTAAACTTTTGTAAATTGGCTCCGTTTTTTTTTCTTTTCTTTTCAACTGCGAGAAGGGGATTTAATCGAATTAGTGTTATCTGTAATTGAAAATGTGTGTACAAGAACGCGGCCCGTCTCGGTAATCTCTTCGGAACAAGTTCTTGACCCGAGATGGGACACGGATTATCTTGATCATATCATACGTAACATGCGTGTTTGTACAATAATACGGTTGTAATTAATAATTCGATGTTATAATTTATGTTCGGCTTCGATTTCAATGGTAATAAATTATATTTTGTTTCGCTTAATGAAATACTTTTCGACATTTAAGTGGTATTTATATAAATTCAGATTTATTCAAGGTAGAAAAAGTATGCTTTAATTTATAAATTTAAATCGGAACGAGTCAGTGAGATTTAGTGAGAAAATCAATTATTAAATAGAGTATATCTGAGTTTGATGTAACGATAATAAAAAGGGCAGTTTATAATTTGCTTAGCAGGTTTTTTAAACAGTTAAAAATAATAAGGTAATTAGAGAAGGACAGTGAAAGAAATGATTTATTCTTAGACTTTACAAAAAAGATATTTTTAAGAAATAAAAGCAATTTTAACTTTTTTTCTTTTCTTAGAGAATATATGTTTTTATATATTTTCATAATTCTTTTAAAAATCGTTGTGTAGATCCCTCAAAGTAAAAAACAATAACTCTTACTCCCCTCACTTTAGTCCTGTACAACTTTTACCCCAAGGATCCCCTCTATCTCCACTACTCTACAACATTTTCTGCTTCGTCATTTACAAACCCTTCACTTTAATCCTTCTAAATATCTCCTCCAATTTGCAGATGACTCCCACCGTACCCAAAGCTCTTCAATCTCTTCAGCAGCTTATTAACTCCCTACAACACTGAATAGTAAAATGGTGAATTAAAATCAATCCCCACAAATCCCAGCTTCAATCTATTCCCTATCACTTCAACAATAATCCTGCCCATAATATCCACATCTCCCACACAACTGTTTCCAACTCTTTAAAATTAAGTTAAAATACCTAGGCATTAATATAGATCGAAAAGTAAATTTCAAAAACCGCACAGCTTTAAACAAAACCACAAACATAGCTTGAGCGAAAATGTTCAGAAACTTAACATACAAAAATAACGGTATATCTATCAAAACAGCGGTTAAAATCTACCGTTTTCTACTTGACGATGGTAATATCCTTTTCTCCAACTCCTGTAATTCTATGATCCACAATATCCAAGTTAGCGAGCGATCCACCCCAAGAACTTTAACCAAAAACCGTCACCCCAGTAATCCTCTACGCAATCCTTTTAACCAGCTCCTACCTCAGAAATTCTTATCTATATCTAAGCGAAAAAAATTCCAAAATCCCTTCAACAAACACATCCTTTCCCTTTACCGCTTACGCAGAAATCCGAACCTGATCCCAAAATTCAAAAGGAGGTGTTGATCTGCGTACTCCTTCCTCGCTTCGACTGATTCGATCAAGTTCTCCTTCATCTCCTCCAGTGTCTTCAATAGCTTTTGAAGACTTCGACCATGAAGTTTTCGTTATCGATGACTCGGCGTATATCTCTGTTGATATCATCCTCTCGGCCGAAGATCAGATCAGGTAGCCGGGTGT
Source organism: Ontholestes murinus (assembly GCA_963969525.1). NCBI lineage: Eukaryota > Metazoa > Arthropoda > Insecta > Coleoptera > Staphylinidae > Ontholestes > Ontholestes murinus. The sequence goes on along the minus strand of OZ018397.1, from coordinate 8,410,230 downwards.
GTAAAGAGTGCTGGAGACTAACGTAGTATTTGTATTTGTATTTAACACTTGGATTTTCTTACAATAAATACATATATTATAAATCAGATAGATAAATATATGCAAATCGAATGGATGGTAACTGGTGCGATCGCGACCTACCAGAATTCCTAACTATGTCTTGAGGTCTCGATTCTTCCTTTCGACAGGGTTAGCTTCCGGGGTGATACGCTGGAGTGGCGGATTTCGAAGACGGCACCGATGAATTAAGGTCCGTTGTCGTTTATAACCTTTTTCGGGATTCCGTAACGAAGAAACACTTCGTCTATAAGTTTACGTCCACAGCTCCTGCAACTTTCTCCAATGCGAAAAGCTGTATCCATTTGGAGGTTAAGTATCCAAAGTCCAGTGAGTTGCGGGGAGCCGGTCGTTATCATCACTACCATGTGTACAACTGTCAGCCGACCACTACTGTCGATAATATAAACAGTTTCCTAAAGGATCTATGTGTTATTGGCGGTAAATGTGAGAAATTAAATTCTAAACGTCCGGAGGAATATAGTTCTTTTAAAGTTACTGTCCCGCAATCATACGGTGAATTAATGAAAAATCCAAACACTTGGCCAACTAATGTGAAAGTTAATCGTTTTTTCTTCCAGCAGAATCGACAAGAGAAAGTAAACTTGAATTAGTTAAATTTAGTATATTTTTATTAAACGTTCAATCAATTCGTTCGAAAATACTGGAATTGGAAGCGCTTAACTATGATTATGAGTTTAGTGTATTATGTGTCACGGAACATTGGTTACAAACAAATGAAATTGAGGCGATGTGTGTAGAAAACTATAAAGTAGGTGCTAGTTTCGCTCGCACCCGACATATTCATGGCGGTGTTGCACTTTTAATTAGATCACATATTAATTTTTCTACTATAAATGTTAGTCATCTATCAATTGAAAAAGACTGCGAAATATGTGCTGTCCTTTTAACCGATTATAAATAAATTTAGCTGTGTACCGCAGTCCTTCGGGTAATTTTAGTATTTTTATCGAAGTTTTAAATCGAGTTTTATGCCAGTTTGATAGTATTAATTATAAGATTTTTATATGTGGTGATTTTAATGTACATTTTAATAGTAACAATGCTCAGGTAACGAACCTAATTGATTTTTTTAATGGTTTTAATCTATTTTATACTGTCGACTTTCCAACAAGGTATTTTAGTTATTTAGACAATATCTTTACTAACATTGAATAAGAAAAAATATGTACAATGCCAATTGATACTAACTTTTCAGATCACTTAGGTGTACATCTAACACTTAATGATTGTAAAATAATGCCATCACCACAAACTAGAATTTTACGGCCTATTACACAAATAGGTAAATTCACATTTTATCATTTACTAGATAAGGAAAAGTGGGATCACCTAAAAAACTGTGATATAAATGAGATGTGCTCTGCTTTCATTGATACAATTTGTTATTACTATAATATGTCATTTCCTGAAAAATGCTATAACTTCTCAAAAAGAAAACGTATAAACTGGTTCTCATCCGATCTCAGGAAAATAAGAGACACATTAAATTTAATTCATGAGTCAAATAAAATGTCAAAAAATACAGAAAATATTGTATTAGAAAAGGAACTAAGAATCCAATATAAAAAAGCACTAAAAGAAGCAAAAATTGCATCTAATAACAAATATATAAAATCATCCCAAAATTCAAATAAAGCTCTATGGAATGTTATCAATGAAAGCAAGGGTAAAAAGGCTGCACATATAACCAATAGTGATATTAAGGCCTGTGATTTTAATAATTATTTCATCAATGTTTCTAAAACTATTACTGACAATTTGCCAGATAGTGATCTAGATCCCATTCTTATCACAAGTCAATCTGTGTTTTGCAACAGAACCTTCAGTTTTAATACTGTTTCACCTGTGGTTGTTAGGGATGCTGTCAAACGTCTTAGAAATAGTAAAAGTACTGACTACTATGGTCTATCTACTAATATTATAAAAGAAAATATTGACGTAATTATTGAACAACTCACAATACTCATTAATAAAATAATATTAACTGGAATCTTTCCCGACGCGCTCAAAATAGCCAAGGTGGTTCCAGTTCATAAAGGTGGAGATATGAATGAGATAAATAATTATAGGCCGATATCTCTTCTACCCATAATTTCAAAAATCATTGAAATCATACTTCACTGCCAAATAATAAATTTCTTAGAGGATAACAATTTACTAACCGATCAACAACATGGTTTCATGAAAGGCAAATCAACGTCGACTGCTGCACTTGGTTTAATTAAAAATATAATTGATACTATTGAGAGGGGTGAGGTAGCTACGGCATCGTTTATCGATCTTTCTAAGGCGTTCGATTGTGTCTCACATTATATTTTATTAAGAAAATTGTATATCTATAATTTTAATCCTGACAGTTGTAAACTTTTAATGTCATATCTTTCGGGAAGAAAGCAGTGTGTATATGCTAATGGACATATGTCAGCGATATCATCTATATCCGAAGGTGTCCCACAGGGGTCAGTTCTCGGACCTTTGCTTTTTCTTTTATATATAAATGATTTCCCTGATTATATTAAGAGTGGTTTTTCAATTTTATATGCTGATGATACCACTCTCATGAATACACACAAAGAAGTAAGCAAATGTCATTTTTTGCAAGAGAAAGCATTAGCCGAGGCTAAGGCATGGTTTTGTTGCAATAAACTAAGTCTCAATGCTAGCAAAACAATCCAAATAACGTTTACGCTTACACATCAACCAAATCCGTTGAATGAAGTTCGATCGACAAAATTTCTTGGTTTACACATTGATAATACTTTATTATGGGATATGCAAGGTGTGGAATTAGCCAAGAAAATTAATAAGGCAATTTACTTATTGCGTAATTTGCAGAATATTGACCTATGGAATTATAGTTTGGGGACATTCTGCTATACGTCATCGAGTATTCTCCCTTCAGAGAAGAGCTGTCAGAATAATATCAGGATTGTCGTTTAGACAAGACTGAAAACAGGCATTTATTAAGCAAAAGATATTAACCATTCCCTGTGTATATATTTTGGAGTGTATTACTTATGTCCGTAATAATATAAACAAATATGAGCATTATCAGACTAGACATAATCACTGTACGAGGAATAAAAGTAACTTGTGTCCTACCCCATTACGCTTAAGTCGATGTCAGTGCGGCCACAATTATTTTGGCATTAAATTTTATAATAAGTTACCTGAGGATATAAGAGAAATGCCAACCAAAATTATGAAACATGCCATTAAAACTATCCTTTTAAGAGAAGCTTTCTATAGCTGGGCGGATTATTTAGACTATAAGTTTACCACCTAGTAATTGTAAATTGACTTGTGTAAGATTTATGGATCAGTAGCAGCAATAAAAATTATTATTATTATTATTATTATTCGATGATGGGGATAGTTGTCTGTCCTTCTGGGGTTGCGGGCAGAGAACAAAATAGGTCGAAGGCGACGGCTTCAAATCTCTGATTACAACATGGAAGGCATGTAACAAATGTTGGATTTCTTTTATTGGCAACCCGTTGGGCGTTCTCTTTGAAAAAAACCCTTGGAACATACTCACTCGAACATAATCTTAAAAATATACCATTAACAATTTATTTATTTATTTATTACATCTTTGCACTCCTTTCTAACAAACAAAATATCCCAAAAATTACAAAATAAGAAAGTATAATAAAAATTTTGGCTGAAAGGAGGACGGGCGGAGTTCACTTCTTTGCCTATGCAAATATTTTTATAAGGATTGTTTAAACAGTGTGAAACATCATTTTTATTTATTTGATATGAAAGAGCATCAATAATATTGTTTTGAAAATTTACTGTTGGTGAAGAATTTGAAAAAAGAAAAATTCTGAAAATAAATTTGTAATATCACGGCCAGTTTTGGCTTCCTTTTTACCGTTTAAAGAGATCAACAATGATTTTACTAAAAATCATTAATTTTTTATTCCTCAAAGAAAAAAACATCCTCAAAAAAAATTTAAAATCTCTTTCAAAAATTTTGTAAAGAAAAAAGCAGTTAAGATTAAAACAACCAAAGTTTACTAAAAATCAATTATTCGCAGTTGAAAAGTTTCTTTAATATTGAAATTGTAAAAAAACAATAAAATATGTTTTAAACAATTGTTATTTTTTAAAAATATTTTTAAAATTATTTTCACATTTCTCAAAAAAGGAAGAATTGGCGAAAATATCGATATTATTATTATTTTTTTTAGATTTGCTAAGAAAAAACAATTATTTTACAAAAATAGTTTAAAATTTACGAAAAAACAGTTTAAACTATGAAAACAAAAAGATTTAAAAATTTAAAAACAATTAAGAAAATCCAAGAAAAGGTGTTTAAAAGGTAAAAAGCAGTTATAATATAATAAATAAGCAGGTATAGCAGGTATACAAAATTTCTCAAAATAGTTTTAACAAAATAATGTCATTTACTATGAAGAGAAAAACATTTGAAAAAAATAAAAACAAACAAAACTATTGTTTTTTTTTATTTCTCAATGAATGAAAAGAAAGAATCAAATAAAACTGTTGAAAACAAAAAACATTTAAAAAATTATCTCTCATGGTATTTATAATTTTCTATTTGTCATTTGTCATGCGTTCTCTATCAATTGCAATTCATTCATTTCGTAGTGGTAATAAGTTGAAATGACTAACAATTCTGTCTACTTTTATCTCTCATCTATTATAATTTTTAGAGAATATTTAAAGTTGATAGGTTGATAAAAGAGAACTAAAATTAATTTGTCAATTGTCACATTCCATTTGTCACCTATTATCTATCATCTGTCATCTATTAGCTTTCAACTGTCATCTGTCATCTGTTATCTGTCATCTGTCATCTGTCATCTGTCATCTGTCATCTGTCATCTGTCATTTGTCATCTGTCATCTGTCATCTGTCATCTGCAATTTGTCATTTGTCATCTGTCATCTGTCATCTTTCATCTGTCATCTATCATCTGTCATCTGTCATCTGTCATCTGTTATCTGTCATCTGTCATCTGTCGTCTGTCGTCTGTCATCTGTCATCTGTCATCTGTTATCTGTCATCTGTCATCTGTCGTCTGTCATCTGTCATCTGTTAACTATCATCTGTCATCTGTCGTCTGTCATCTGTCATCTGTTAACTATCACCTGTCACCTATATCTTTGTAATTGGAGTTTAGTGTATCGTGGCTTTTTTTCTTCTCCTTCAATATCTTTAGAAATCCTCTATAGAAAAATGTTTACTTACTGTTTACCATACGTCATCATTTATTTATCAACTACCACTTGTACATGAAATCTGTCATTTATTATTTATCATTTGTCAATAATTATGTGTCATCTGCCATCTTACATTTCGTACGTTATTTGTCATCTGCCATCTTTAATCTGTTATTTGTCACAACTGGCATTTGTCATTTGTCACCTGTCAACTGTCATTTGTCATCTGCCATTTGTTAGCAGGCATCTGTCATATGTCATTTGTCATCTGTCATCTGTCATCTGTCATCTGTCATCATTATTTATTCTGTGTTTAGTATTTAAGGATCGTTGGTACTTGTACTCTGTAAATGGCTCCCATTAATAAATGTATTATATTATCTGTCATCTGTCATCTTTCATCTGTCATCTGTCATCTGTCGTCTGTCATCTGTCATCTGTTAACTATCATCTGTCACTTATATCTTTGTAATTGGAGTTTAGTGTATCGTGGCTTTTTTTCTTCTCCTACAATATCTTTAGAAATCCTCTTTAGAAAAATGTTCACTTACTGTTTACCATTCGTCATCATTTATTTATCAACTACCACTTGTACATGAAATCTGTCATTTGTTATTTATCATTTGTCAATAATTATCTGTCATCTGCCATCTTACATTTCTCATGTTATTTGTCATCTGCCATCTTTAATCTGTTATTTGTCACAACTGGCATTTGTCATTTGTCACCTGTCAACTGTCATTTGTCATCTGCCATCTGTCATGTCATATTATTTAAAAGTCACAGGTTTAACACCTAGAAAATAACAAAAATAAATAATTTATTTAAAAAGATTCAAATGAAAAAAAGTTATTTTTCATTTGTTTATAATTTGTCAATTTACATTTGCCAACTCTTATCTCTCGTTTATTATAATTTTGAAAAAATATTGAAAATACACAACTAAGTAATTATAGTTAATTTGTCATCTGTTACCTGTCAACTTTCCTCTATCATCTATCAAATGATAGATTGCAATATCAACACATGACGGGTGACAGATAGCAGATATCAACATTTGACATATTTCAACAGAAGATTAAGAGATTTTATGAGATAATAGGTATAAAACAAATTATAGATGGCATATGATAACGCAAGTATTAACAGATTAACAGTTAACAAAGACATATTTTAACAGATTACAGAAGAAGGCGAATGATAAATATATTGACAAACGAAAGATGGCATATTTCAGATAATAGATGATAAATATCAATATATGACTAATGATAGATTAAAACAAACAACAAATATTAATAGAAAATATACAAAATATTATAGATGACAAAAGACAATTGACGGATATTATTAGATGGCAGATAACAACAAAAGATAGATGAAATGTGTCATATCTGTTGGCATCTGATAGGTACTAACAGATAATAGATAATATTAACGGTTTGATTTGAGTTGTGTGAAGTTATCACTATTAAATTAGAACACTTTGTATTTTCCTTCCTTCACATTTATTTTTATATGTCAGATAAGAAATGACAGTTTTCAAAAAGTGGCAGACGACAACAGGCGACTAATGATAGATTACAATAGATGTCATATATAAATATTTGACATTTTATGCAATAATAGATTATTACAGATGATAGTTATCACATAGATTAGAGATGCCACATGATGGAAGACAGATATTAAAGTACTAACAGATGACAAGTGACAAAAGACAAAGATTTTTATAAATTACAGAAGACAGCGACTGACAAATATTAACAGTTGAAAAGTTTATTTATAGAAATATTAAAAATTAGAAGTTTTACAGACAATAAAAGAGAGAATTTTTTTAATCCAAAGATTTTTTAAATTAATTTATATAAAAAAAATGGTGATGTGGCCATCATAGTACTTTCCCTATATTTACTCGAAAAATATGCGGTTTATGCAAAAAGGTTACTCTTAATAATTTATTTAATTTTAAATTCCCTACAAATATTTGTTATATAAATTTCATGTAACTCCAATAGTTTATTAGCAATTGGCAAAAAATGTCAAAAATTTCAATTTTTATTTTTTCTCGAAAGTTAAGAATTTTATGAAAAATATATTTTAACAAAATTTGTTCAGTTTCTCATTCTCTTTAAATTTTGTTTGAAAAGTTTTGTAATATTTTTCATATTAAAAAAAATATCGGAAAAAAACAAAAAACGCCTCGATTAAACACCCATTTCCGGTTTACGAATGTTTACCAAAAGCTTTTCAGTTCCAGTTTTTAACGATAAAACATTAAGTTTAAAGTTTCATCTCAATCGGATCAGTTATATATATGATAACATTAATTGCTAATCGTTGATGATTTTGCCGCTAAAAACCGTCAAACCCTTTATGCAATAAAAAATGAAATGAAATCAAAATTTAAGTCTAAATATAAATGGCTTTATATAGCTAATCTTATTTAAGTTAGATTTAATATTTGCCCATCCATCAAGCATTCAAATTTTATTAATTTACTCACTCAAAAATTTTACCTTTTGAATTTATTTTTGATTCAAAAAAGTTTTGTTATTAATTTTACTCCAAACCGCGAGACGATTAGTAATTGAAATTTATATGTATATGTAGGGTGGGTGGGTGGCCTCTATCCTACCCTCCAATTAGTAAAACATCATCAAAATTAGTGAAAAATTTGTATTAATAAATCTCTAAAAATTGCAATTATTTAGTATTTATTTAAATTTTACATCTTTTAATTGAAACCCTCACTTATGTTTTACTCATTAAAGGGTGGGATAGAGGCCACCCTCCCACCCTACATATACACGATAACTTTAAATACAATTATTGATGATTTTGCTGTCTACAAAACAATAAAGCCTTGTAAAAAATAAAAAAATAAAGCAGAATCTAAATTTAAATTTAAATATAAATGACTAATCTAATTTAAGCTTGATTTAAATCCTTTCCACGTATCATATATATATATATATATATATATATATATATATATATATATATATATATATATATATATAATTTTTATTAATTTACACACTCAAAAATTTTACTTTGAAAAAGAAAATATTTATATATTTTCTTTCAGTTTTCGAAAAAAAAAATAACAATTCTTGCTTTAAATATAGTTTTTAGCAATGTCTTTTATAAACTGTGATACATTTTTAGAAAAAATCATTTTTTAATTAATTTTTTGAAAAATTTCTGCCATTTCTTAAGATTTATTTTGCATTAATTTTTATGTCAGATTTCAAGTATTTTAAGAGTTTTTGCTTTATATTATCCAAATCTAAGGAATGCATTTTTCAAATTGCAATACCTTCTTTCCAGAGTTTCTCAAATAATTTAGAATTTACTCCAAATTTAGTTAGGATTTCTAGAATTTTCCAGAAATTTATCTTTCTTATTTTTAGAACTTTCTTCTATTTTTTTATTTATCATAATTTCTTCAATTTTTCTAGATTCAGGATTTTTTAAGTAATTGGTAAAAAACATTTTTTATCAGCTAAATTTTTCAACAATTTAATTTAATGAGAATTCATCACAAGTTTTGTACATTTTTTTTAGGTTTCTAGAACTCTTTTTAAGTGTTCTAAAATGTTTCTGTTATTTGTCTTTATTTTTCTCAAAAATTTTATATATTTCTTGATTTATGTCATCTGCATTTTTCAATAATGCATTTTTTTCGGTAATTTTAGAATTTTGCATATTAATATTTCTTTAATTTTATAAGAATTCTCTCTTTTCAGAATTTTTTATCTTATTAATATTTTAAATAATTTTTACTTTTATGTTATTTGAAATTTTGAAATTTCTCTTTTCTAAATTTTAATTTTATTTTTAGAATTTATTTTAGACTTTCCAAATATTCAACAATCGTACACTATTTTTGCTTCTAGATCTCTAGAGCTTCTCAGCAAGTTTCTTATCATTTTTAAATATTTTTTTACTTTTTATTAACTTATAAGAATTTTGCTTATAAATTGCAAGAATTTTCTTAAATTGTTCTAATTTGTTTTATCAATTTTTCTGTAATATAAGAAATAAATTCCTAGAATATATCTTTTACTTTTCTTTGGGATTTATAGAATATTCGAGAAAATTTATCACTATTTTTTAAATTATCTTATCAAAATTTTTCGGGATCTTTTTTTAATACTTTTTTATGAGAAATTTTTCATTTTTTTTCTCAAATTTTTTGTATTTTTTCCTGCACATATCTACTGATTTTGTAAGATTTTTTTCTTATTTTGTAAGAACTCTTCTCTCATTTTTCTAAAATTCCAAAAAAAATGACATCATTCTCGTCAGTGTTGCTTTTATTCTCTTCCAATTTGCAATTCTTACATCTTACTCCTCATATCTGAAGCCCATGGCATGTTTTTCCGTGTAAAATTATTTTGATGGTTTTGGTTTTAGTGGATTGTTTTTATTTGTAGAATACGAGTATTTCTTTCAAATTTCTAGATTTCGTATATTTTTCATTTTTGATAAAAAAAATTTATTGAATTCTACATAATTTTTAAGAAATATCGATTCTAAATTGTAAGAGATTTTTCTTTTCCTTTTGAATTCCCAAAATATTGTCGAATTTTTCTTTGAATTTTTTAGAGGTTCAACAACCTTCCATGATTGTTTTAAGGATTTCTAGAATTTTCAAGCAATGTTTCTTTCCGTGTTAGATAATTTATTACCATTTTCTGAATTATCTTATGGGAATTTTGTAAAAATTTCCAAAATACAATAAATTTCTAAAAATTTTTATTAGTAATACTTTAATTCTAGAAATTAAATTGAATTTTCATTTTCTGAATATTCCCAAAGACCTCTTTTAAATTGTAGGATATTTCTTTCAGTAATACTCACCACACAACTTTTTCTTCTAGATTTTTCGGAAACTATTTTTCTATTCTACGAAAAATGATTACCATTTCCGAATTATCTTACCAATTTTTTTTTTGGAATTTTATTTTTAAGGATTCTTGAACTTTTTTCTATAACTTTTTGATATTTTTCTTCCATACAATTCTAACGTTTCTATTGAATTCTAAATGAATTTTTAATTTTAAATTCCCAGAGTTTTCTTAGGGTTTCTCTTTCTGGTTTGTAAAATGTATCAGATTAGAAGTTTCTTTTAAAGTTTCTGGAATTTTCCACAAACTTTTCTTAGAAATTGCAGCATTGTATTATCAGATTTTTTTGTAATGTATTTTCTCAATTATAATGTTTTTCTTCAACCGTTTCCTTTACAGATTATTAGAATATTATAGCCCTTTTTTCCAGATTTTTTCTAATAATTCTTCATAAGTATTTCTGTACTTTTTCTTTCCAAGAATTTATCAATATTTCATCAATTGTCTTTTCGGATTAATTAAAGTTATTGCAAACCGCGAGGCGATCAGTATATAAAGTTAATATGCATATATAGGGTAGGTGGGTGGCCTGTAACCTACCCTTCAATAAGTAAAACAAAATCAAGGGTTGTAATTGAAAGTTGCAAAACGTAAATAAATATAACATTAATTCAATTGATTTATTCAAACAAATTATGATGAAACGAAAATAAAATTGCTTACTTCACTTATTATGTTTAATAATACCAGATGTACATTTCGAGTACTATGGTATTAATAAAAATAATAAGTGAAGTAAGGAATTTTATTTTAGTTTTATCATAATATATAACACTTCACATTACTGAACCCGAAATTTAGTGGTATTCAAACAAATTTTGTTATTTAAGATATTTTGAAAAATTAGACTTAAGTTAACAAAAGTTAAAGAGAATGAAAAACTGAACAAATTTTATTAAAGCATGTTTTTCATATAATTCATAAGAAAATTAAAAATTAATAATTTTTACATTTTTTACCATGGCTAATAAACTATATGAGTTAAATGAAAATCATATAACAATAAATTGTAAAATATAGGAAAAGTACTATGATGGCCACATCACAATTTTTTATGATATTTTACTGATTGGAGGGTGGGATAGAAGCCACCCACCCACCCTACATTTCGAATAAAATTAATTACAAAAGTTTTTGAATAAAACAGAAATTCAAAAGGTAAAATTTTTGACTGAGTAAATTAGTAAAAATTTGATGTATTATGGATGGGCAGACATTAAATGTAAATAAGATAAGATTGGCTATAGAAAGTCAATTATATGTAAACTTAAATTTTGATTTTGTTTAATTTCTTATTACATAAATGGTTTGATTGTTTTTAACAGAAAACGATTATCAATTAAAGTTATCATATATATGTAGGGTGGGTGGGTGGCCTCTATCCCACCCTTCAATCAGTAAAACATAAGCGAGGGTTTTAATTAAAAGTTGTAAAATATAAATAAACATAAAATAATTGCAATTTTTAGAGATTTATTGAGTAATTTATCAAATAATTTTTGATGTTGTTTTACGGATTGGAGGGTGTGTTGGAGGCCACACACCTATCCTACAAATGCGCAGAATCTTAAACTAAAACGTTTTGTTTCTTTTTCATATAAAATCTAACAGTGCTGAAATTTCAAAAAAAAAAACGAAGCTAGTAACAGTAATTAAAATTCACTGCACATGTAGGGTAAGTGGGTGGCCTCTATTTTACCCTCCAATCAGTAAAACACGCGCCACTAATTCACCGTTCAATTAATAAAACATATAGAAAGTTGTTATGAAATATTTGTTAAATTTAAAAGAATTTATATAATAAATATCCTTCAATAAAACTCTCGTTAGGGTTTTAATGATTAGAGAGTGGGTTAGTGGACACCTACCCACCCTATATATGTGCAGAAAAACTAAAATTTTACGCTTTTTACGTTTCTTTTTAATACAAAATGTAACACTGCTGTAATTTTTAAAAAAAACGAATCTAGTAACAGTGATTAAAATTCATTGTATATGTAGGATGGGTGGGTGACCTCTGACACACCCTCCAATCAGTTATACATAAGGGAGGGTTTTAATTTAAAGTTGTAAAATATAAATGAATACAAAATAATTATCTATTCATATAAATTTATCAAATAATTTTTAATAATGTTTTACAGATTGGAGGATGGGATAGTGGACACCCACCCACCCTACATATACACATAAACTTTAATATCTTATCGTCTCGCGGTTTCTAATAAAATTAATTACAAAACTTTTTGAATAAAAAAGAAATTCAAAAGGTAAAATTTTTGAGTTCGTAAATTAGTACTAATTTTAATGCATGATGGGTGGGCAGACTTTAAATCTAAATTAGATAAGATTAGCTGTAGAAAGTCATTAATATTTAAACTTAAATTTTAGTTTTGTTTAATTTTTTATTACATAAAAAAGGGTTTGATTATTTTTACAAGGAAAATCATCAACGATTGGCAATTAAAGTTATCATGTATATATAGGGTGGTTGGCCGGCCTCTATTCCACCCTCCAATCAGTAAAACATCATAAAAAATTATTATTAAAAATTAGTATGAATAAATCTTTAAAAATTGCAATTATTTTGTATTTATTTATATTTTACAATTTTTAATTAAAACCCTCGCTTATGTTTTACTAAGGCCACCCACCCACCTTACATATACACTAAGTTTAAACCACCATCACTGTGTTAATTTCCAACAAATCGCTCTAGATTTAATAACGATAATTTTAGGATATTTAAACGTATTATAATACCTTAAGTTTTCAAAAATATGTAGGGTGGGTGGGTGGCCTTTATCCTACCCTCCAATTATCAAAATATAAAAGAGGGTTTTTTGTGAAGAGAAGTACACAAAGTAATAATTCCATAATAAATAAATTGGAATAATTCTTATGTTTAAAAATTTATTCGGCAAAACACTGTAGTATGTTGTATAGATTGGAGGATGTGGTAGTGGCCACCCACCCACCCTACATATACATTGAAACTTAAGCTAAAAGACTGTTTTTAAATTCTTGAACAACTTCTACAGAAATACTGCTGATATTATTAGAAAACGAAGAGAGTAATAGTGAATTAATATAAATGTAAATGTAAAATTGGTGGGTAATTTAAAAAAAGAGAATTTATAAAAATAAAGAAAATATGGGTCGATAAAGTAAAGTAATGTAATGGTAAAGTAAATCAATTACGACTATTATTGCAAATACCCAATGTAACAAATAATAAATAAAGATGTTTGTCTCTCTAAAGAAAATTGTTTCCATTAGGATTAATTATGCAAAAATTACAAACCGTTGATTAAATGACTATTAATTTTACCATTAACGAATTTTTTAAGTTTCCACTTTTTAAATTAAGAAATAAGAATGGATCTGTTAAGATTAGAGTGTAGAAAAAATTTCCATTGTTTATGTTAAAATTTTGATAGTGCTTTCCCTATATTTTTCTCGAAAACTATGAGATTTACGCAAAATGGCTATTCTTAATAATTTATTCATTTTTTAATTCGCTCCAATTATTTGTTATATAAATTTCATGTAACTCCAACAGATAATTAGCAATTGGCAAAAAATGTCTAAATTTTCAGTTTTTATTTTATTTTCTCGAAAGTTAAAATTTTTATCATAAATATGTTTTAATAAAACTTGTTCAGTTTTTCATTCTCTTTAACTTTTGTTTGAACCGTTTTTTAAAATTTTTCATATTTAGAAAAATATTACCAAATAACAAAAACACGTCTCGAGTAAACATCCACTTCAGGTTTATGAATGTTTACCAAAAGCTTTTCAGTTCCAGTTTTTAATGATAAAACCTTAAGTTTAAAATTTCATCTCAATCGTTCAATCATTCGTTTTTGACAGAGACAGAGACACAATTTTTTTTCCAGAAATCAGTGCAATGGACTCAGGGGACCTCAAAACGGATGTTTCCGTAAAAAAAAAACTTTCAGAAAAAAATAAGACCACAATACTTCCCCTATATTTCATATAGGGAAAGTAAAAAATGAGATTTTCTAAGAAAAAACATAATTATTTTACAAAAAAACAATTGAAACTATGAAAACAAAAACATTGGAAAATTTAGAAACAATTAAGAATCTCCAAGAAAAGGTGTTTAAAACTTATTATATATTGAAAATACACAACTAAATAATTATACTTAATTTGTCATCACTAGCCTCTCATCTCTCATCTGTCATCTGTTATCTGCCATCTGTCATTTGTCATCTTTCATTTATCGTCTATCAAAATAGAATTAATCACTTTGTTGTATCCTTACTTCACTTACAGCAAAGTGTTTAATTCTATCGTGATAACTTCGCACAACTCACATAAAACCGTTAATATCATCTATCAAATGGTAGATTACAATATCAACATTTGACATATTTCAACAGAAGATTAATAGATTTTATAGGATAATAGGTATAAAACCGATTATAGAAGGCATATGAAAAGCAAGTATTAAGAGATTAACAGTTAACAAAGACATATTTTAACAGATTACATAAGAAAGCGAATGATAAATACATTAACAAACGAAAGATGGCATATTTTAAGTAACAGATTACAGATAACAGATGATAGATATCAACATATGACTAATGATAGATTAAAACAAACAACAAATATTAATATAAAATATATGAAATATTATAGATGACAAAAGACAGTCGATGGATGTTAGTGGATGGCAGATAACAACAGAAGATAGATGAAATATGATACGTGTCAAATCTGTTGGCATCTGATAGATACTAACAGATAATAGATGAGAAATGATAGTTTTCAACAAATGGCAGATAACATCAGTCGACTAATGATAGATTACAATAGATGTCATATATAAATATTTGACATTTTATGCAATAGTAGATTATAACAGATGATAGTTATCACATAGATTAGAGATGACACATAATAGAAAACAGATATTAAAGTACTAACAGATGACAAGTGACAAAAGACAAAGATTTTTATAAATTACGGAAGACAGGGAGTGACAAATATTAACAGTTGAAAAGTTTATTTATAGAAATATTAAAAATTTGAAGTTTTGCAGACAATAAAAGAGAGAATTTTTTTAATCCAAAGATTTTTTTAATTAATTTATATAAAAAAAACAGTTTAACATTTCATCAAAAAATCGAAAATTTCGTAAAGAATTAATCGTTTAATACGTAACAGATATGAAAATTTCCAAAAAAAAACAATTATAAATCTAATTTTATTCAAATCCACATAAAAGAGTTGAAATTAAAGAAAAAACCATTGAAATTTTCCAGGAAAAATAAAACAGCTGAATGATTTAAGAGAGATTTTTAACAATTTTATTAAAAAACAATTGTAAATTTCCGTAAGAAACGGTTCAAAATTTTAAAAAAACATTTTAATTTCACAAAAAATACAATTTAAAAAAATGTTAATTTTCATCAAAAAAATTGAAAATTACTAATTAAATTGTTAAAAACAAAATAGCAATTTAGAAATTGTTTTAAACAGTTTAAATTTTACAGAAAAATCAGTTAAGAAAAATTATTTGAAAAGTTTTTAATACTTCCCAAAAACAATTGAAATTTTTTTACAGTTCGTAATTTTTGTAAAAAAAAAACAATAGGCATGCCAAAAAACAATTGAATTTTTACAAGAAAATAAAACGAGCCAAAAAAATCTATTTAAAGCAATTAATATTTGCCAAAAAAATTTTTTTAAACATTTTTCAAAAATCTATTTCTTTAAGCGAAAAATAATTTATTGAACAAAAAAAATTTCTGAGAGAAGGAATAGTTGACATAAAAATATTTTCTAAAATATACAATTAAATTTAAAGAAAAAAAACAATTTAAGAACTTTATAAGAGAATTAAAAAAATATATTCGCTAAGAAAACATATTTAACCAAACTACTTATTTTTTAATTTGTCAATGAAGAAATAATTTATTAAAAACAGCTTAAACTTCCCTCAAAAACCATTAAAAATTTACTGATTAAAGTATTTGATGGCATTTAAAATATATCATAAATAAGAACAGTTGACATTAAAAAAGATGAATATTTGCTGAAAAGCAGTTGACATTTTATTTAAAATCAAATATAAACAGCTAAAAAGCTTATAATTTATGTTAGATATCACTTTCTTTTAAGAAATAGCTACAAAGCTTCTTCAGAGGAACATTTTAAAAATTGAAATTTTACAAATGATATTTGTTAAAGAGAAAAAATAAAATAAATAATATTTATACATTTTTCTAATTTCCCAATGAAGAAAATTTGATGAAAAACAATTGAAAATTTTCTTATAAAAAAATTGAAAAGTATATAAAGAAGAAACAGTTCATTTAAAAAAGTTGATTATTTGCCACGAAAATATTTGAAACAGCTATAAACAGTTATCATTTTAAAATTGAAACTTAACTTCGTAAAAATAATTGAAAATTACACAACTGACATTTCCTAAAAAAAATTTAAAAAAATATATATTGTTTTTTTAATTTCTTAATTTTTCGATTCTATTATAAATAGTTGAAATTTTTCCTCGAAACAATTTTCATTAAAAAAGATAAATGTTTGTCAAAAAGACAAATGAAATTTTATTTAAAATAAATAAATATTATATTTAAATTCACTCAGAGCAACAATTTAAAGAAAAACTATTATCTTTTTTTAACCAGTTGATTATTTGTTTAAATCTTTAAAAACAATATAAATTAACGGAAATGCAAAATTCTAATTGATAAACAAACAATCATTTCTATTTTGAGCAGTAAATTATTTTGTTTTTTAGTTTTTTTTTTATTATCAAGTTTACAATATCACTCAAACTAATTTCTGTTTAATAACAACTAAGTTATTAGAGAGTGAGTTTATTTCAGTTTGTTTCTGATGTACATCAAACAAAAATTTTGTACATCGGATAGTAAATACCTTTGAGGTAAAGAAAATTTACTCTATTGTTAAATTTCACCTTAATAAATTAAATTTTAGTACTTTTTACGAGATCCCTAACTAGTTTTCAATATTCATTCACATTTCTCATTTTGTCTAAAGAAGTCAAATCGAAACAAAAACTATTTTTGTAAATTTTGTTGATCGTTGAAGAGTAATAATTTTTCTGATGTTATAACCCAAAATACTGTCTTTTATAGGTAATAGAACATTGCTAAATACTCAGCATAATATTAATAAAAATTTATATAATTTAACACATATATTTATAGTTTCTATGTAAAATTACATTATTAAGTCCTTAATGTACATATAATTCATTAAAAACGAACAGATTCTACTATTTAAGTACAAACACGTATTACACAGCTAAATATCCGGTTTCTTTAAATGTAAAAAAATGTGGTGAAAACCAATGATGAAAACTTAATTGGATGGCACCGTCCTCGCATATAAAACTTCCCTCCGCCCACCACCGCCACCCCTTTTAAATTTCCACCGTCCACCACCGACTTTTTTCCTTCCAGCACCTTAATTGCATCCCCAGTTCCGTCCAGTCATCCAATTTCGGTCTCCATCCGGAAGATGAGCCCTCATCTATTAACCCCGACACCTGGCGGACGTCACCGGCAGGCCCGACGTGAGCCGCATGAATATTTACAACGCGCCGAAGAATTTTTTCCGGCCGGAGGCAGGAAAAAAAGAAACGGCGAGATTTAACATGCGGAAACGCCGAATCCCGGGGTGGAATTAAAATATCTGTTGCCGCCGGATTCGGTAACATGTTGTTCTCGAGACTGTTTTTCACGGCTTTAAATTTATGAAAACTCTGGCGGCAATAAAATACAATCGGCGGAGGGGTGGTTTTTCCAGTGCGGACTGTGACGGTTCCGGATCATCAGATGCGGGCTTTTAAGGGGCTGCGAGAAATATGGCCTCAAATCAGCGATTCACTTCTTTTATTTGCTGCTAGTAAAATGCTGCAATAAGGGAGGGTTATGAAATATATCTGGAATTTAAATGAAAAAAAAAATATTTTACTACCACTAAGAGAAGTAAATTTGATAGTTGTATTACAAATTAATGATATAATTAGATCGTAATGTTTTATGGAGTGTGTTTGGTTAAGGTAATTGTTGAGCCGGCCGTACGTTGACTTCGGAGTTCTTCAGCTGTGTGATTTGTGTTTGCTGTGGGTATGCAATTAATTCCGCACTTGGTAATTAATTTTGCTCTAGCTAACTATACTGGACACTATTGTCCATACAAAAACTATAACTTATAATACCTTGAAATGCATTTAGGAGCAATGGTACGTTTCAGTTAAATTGTATAATAATTATTATAATTATAATTCTTCATACGAAAATATTACTTGATTGTGATTCTCTGTTGATTGTTGAAAACTCTACTCGTAATTCTAGAAGTATAATAGTTTAATTTCATTAAATATAATATTATTTTAAAGTGTAAATTCCGTTTACGAAAAATTATTGAAAATTAATAGTCAAATGTTTCATAATGACAACTTTTTGCAGTGGTTTTAAAAATATTAGACAATAATCAATAATATTAAGTTCATAAATAACTTTATTAAATAATATATAATCATGTTAAGTATGTCCAATCTTATTACTAAACATGATTTAAAGGATGTTTTGCTTTGATTGAAATATATCGAAAGTTTATAACAAGTCAAATAAGAAATGATTTCGATGGATCAAAAGACATTGTTTCATTGCCGATGACAAGCTTTGCCATGGGCAGCCAAAATGATTCGATTTGAAGGCAACGGATTATTCGATAAATATCTAAGTTGAACACAACAAAAGCTTGTAGAATCATTAGAAATTACTAATCAAGTAGGTTTAATTAATTCGTTGCAATCTATGGGAATGATTCAAATGTAAGTTAATTGTGCGAGAGAGATCTTGATAGACTGCATTCAAATAGGAAGGTTATTTTTTAAGAATTGTAATTAGTAATGATAAATGGGTATTTTAGGGCAAGCAAAGACACAGTAAAGTTTATTTTTCTGCATGCAAATATTTGCTTCAACGCTTAAGTGAGATACAGGGTCTATTATGAAAGTAATCCGCATGATTTTGTTGTGATGCGACTATCACAATAAAATTGTGCGCATTACTTTTATAATAAACCCTGTATCTCACTTAAGCGTTGATGCAAATCGGTGCGAGGTAAAACGAGTTGAGAAATATGTTGAAGGGTCTGCAGGTCGTCACTGAGTGTAAAGGCGTGCCTGCGCGTGAAGTGTGTTCATCAACCTTGTTGCAGGGCGCGATAGCGCTTGAACAGCGATACGCAATCAAGTTTTGTGTGCGGTTTGGAAAGAATGCAACCGAAATATTCCAGACGCTTCGAGAGGCCTTTAAGGATGAATGTATTTTAAGGTCACAGTCCGGGAACGCTTTATGTCATGCGTTCAAGTAGGGCCGGACGGATATCTGTCAACACAGCCTTGTACTTGCAGGTGCTCAAAAAATTGAAACACCGGGTGGCGGTGTTTGGGCTGACATCAAAATTCGGTCAAGTCCTCTTAGAGTCTCAACTTGAGTCCGTGCTACATTAATTTTTGGCACCTCGACTGAAGAGAGAGCTAAAAGTCAATTATTGGGAGTCCCTGGAAAACATCCAAAAGCAAATTGCAACCTTCCTAAGAGTCATTAGCGTCGAGGAGTTTCGGGGTGCTTTCCAGGCATCCCAGACACGTTTTCGCAAGTGTATTAATGGTAGAGAAGAGTATTTTGAGGAATTTTAAAAAATGTACTATCAATAAATACATATTTCCCAGAAAATGCGTATTAATTTTATAATGTTTATCATAAAAGGTGTTAAGAAGTAATAGCCCGCGATTGACAATACTTTAATTTAACTATTTTTGACCACAAAATATCGGTCCAAATTTTAATATGATTTGATTGACTATTAAGTCAATCAAAATCCTTTAAAGCGCAGTCACCAAGAGATCAGCTTGAGGTTATTATGTATTACCTTCTATTCTGTGCTCCGCTATCTTTTTAGTAAATCAATTTCTTTTTTTAAGGATGTGTTGCCACTGTAGTCTATTCACCGACTCTGCTTTATATATTTGCACAGAGCGTTCAGATTGTTCATATGGTTAATGAAGTCCTGAACTGCCATCGTCGTGGAACACCAGTGGCATCGTTACACGTTTTACCTGGTGAGCCTCCCTTTTCCTTCTTTTCACCTTCGCCCCTTCATCCACATTCGTCCTCAGCGTCTTCCTCCTCCTCCTCGCTTACAATCCCTAACCTGACTATCCAACTAAACCCGCCTGCCCCACCTTTACCACATGCCTTGATGGAAATCATGCGATATCCTCTGACCACTCGAATGGCGTCGACCCTCAGGACTCCACGTAGCCTGTCCAGCTTCCTCGAGCCGCCGCATCCACCACCTGCCTACCGATCAAGGGGTTTGTTTCGATTATGACTCTTGGGTGCTTCGCCGTCTTGTCCACTACCATGTCGTGACCCAAACCGTTTAACCTTCCGTTAAAGTCAAACAGCCGTTGTTTTCTCGGCCGTTGCATCCACCCATGCTTCCGTCGCCCATTCTCAGAACCACTTGGTCGCCTTCTTCGCCAGCCTCGCGATCTCTTCGATATATCTGCTTCTTACCACTATCATGATATCGGCGAATCCGAAGACATCCACCCCGCGCAGTATCCCCAATTTCAAGACGCTGTCGTAAGCCAGGGTTCACAGAATTTGATCGACCTCTAGTGCAGATAGTCGGCAATGATGGCTACTAGGTAATCTGGGATTCTTCTCCTCTTCAGTACCTTCATAATGATAGTGCAGGGGATTGAGTTAAACAGGATCTTCACGCCTATGTAATTGCCAAGCAATTCCTTCTCCCTCGTAGCAGTCCCGTGTTGGCCTCGTAAGCAAGCGGCCGACTCCCCCTTTTGAACCTACCTGTCTTTGATGACTCTTTCAAAGAGCTTGCCCTCAACATCCAGCAGGCAGTGGCCTAAAGTCTCTAGTAGTCGATGGGAGCTTACCTTCCTTCGGTAACAAAACTAGTCGAGCGCTCTTGTAGCGCTTCAAGAACGTTCTTTCCTTTAGCTAGGTACTCATGGATGTTTTCATGGAAATGGGCGTACGCCGCCCGTCTGCTGCTGCCTGCTCAGATTCCTCAATTCCTGCGCTGCCCACCCGTCGTCTTCCTGTTTGATAGAGTTTTATCAATCCCGTTAGTAATCCAGTTCCTGATGCACATATTGCTTTTTACGTAGTAAATGAAACTAAATGTGTTAATCACAAATCGAGAGAAAATTTATTTGGAATAATTGCAGCCCTTTTTATTCTTTGATTAGAAAATTAAAATTAAAAGCTCCTATCAATAACAGATAAAATTATGATAACCTATACAATCATTTACGAAAATGTTGATAAAGTATATTCCTTACTTAATTTATACATTTGCTTTTGATTTAATAAACGCTGTCCCGTTCTAGTTTGATCTTGACCTACCTAATATATTGTCATAAGTTAAAAGGACGCTAGGACAATACAAAAATTATTGAGATGGATCAACAATTCCACTTCCATAAAGACCATTGTTTTTCTACTTAATTACGTTAGAAATTAATTGAAACAATCTTATTATAGTAATGATGTTATAATTGGTAGGATGTATGTAGGATATTTAGTCTAGGCCAATGAATTATTCTTTAAGGTAGGTCACGAGTACAATAATTCCATAATTTATTAAGGTAGGTCAAGAGGACGCTAGGACAATATGAGATAAATTAAAATAGGTTTGCAGTTCTCTTTCGAAAGAGGAATGAAACAAAATGATGATGAAATATTGATAGCTCAGAGTTTAAAACTATTGGTCGTGGTTTTCAAAAGCTGGAAGATTAAAGATATTAAAGTTAGTGTTTGTTGGTCTTTACGTGAAGAGGCTTGCCTTGTATCATACTCCATTACGGAATTATTTACTTTTGCTCATATTATTTAAGCAACTCTAGTGAGTAAAAGTAGTTGTAGGATCATAGTAGTAATAAATTTAAGTGTACCTAACATTATTATTAGAATAGACCTTAGTTCTAAGACAACTGAATTTAATTTTGTAACATATGCATTCTCAAATAATGATATATATTATATTCATAGGGAGCGGTGTAATGCCCTTTATGATTAGGTTACCTTTGTAGAAGACAGCAATGGATATTGTTGAAAACTTAGAGTACTCTTAGTGTATGAGTACTTCAAGTTCCTAACAATGTCCATTGCTGTTTTCTTCAAAGAAAACCTAATCTAAAACTGAGTAATGTTTGCCCTAAAGTTGGCGAGTGTAATCCTTTACAAACACAAACCTTTCTGACTTTACGAAGTATAGATTCTATAGACAGAGAGCGTTACATAAGTACCCGTTACAATCCCTCTCTCAAGACCATTAAAATGTCATCAATTTTTCTTGTCCTCTGTCTCGTTCAGATTAGGTAGGTCCCGTGTATTAATGTGAACATATAGCATGTGACTATTGGAAGTAGTTGCTTCTTTTTGGATGTGAACTCGAATAAGTACAGTTATTTAGATGTAAATTTATCCTCTTTACTTATAATGTGTGAAGTAGTCCATACCATTCTCCTAAAAGGTATAATTTTGAAGGATTCCTTTCTTGACTGAAAATGTTTTTGAAGGTAATTTTTAGTACAGAAGGTGTTTATCAGCTTAATTTATCAAGTGGGTCTATTTGTCTACCCATATTCATAATAGGAAGTCATGCTCTACATCGCTGAAAGTTCATAATTCCTGTCCGAACTTGAGGTATGCTAAACTCCGGGCAGCAAAAATTACTTGGGGAAGTTCATTGCATAGAGAGTTTATGCAGTCGGTCGGTTGCACTGATTTTAAAGGCAAAACCTGCTTTAATTGGTCTGGGTAAAATACTGATAAAATGTGATTATCTACCTCGAAATAATGCGCATTCTATTATTAATTAAATTTTATTATTACTTCTAGAGCATGATGTTAGATTTCCTTCAACAGTGTGTTTTTACAACCAGTAGATGTAGCAACTTTCATTGAGTCTTTCTTCAGTTTCATCTAACAGGGGGAGAATAACAAGATGGCGGCATTAACGGACCATGTTGCCTCTTTTTTCAAACCCTACTGACCTTATTTCCTCTAATAGTGTATTTCCACAAGCAGTAGATGTAGCAACATTTAGTTTGTCTTCCTTTAGTTCCATCTAACAGGGAGAGAATAATCCTACAGCCCCATTTACGAAGCATGTTGACTTTGCTTGAAAATCCTCCAATCCTTACAAAGTAGCAAAAAACTTTAAGTTAGAACTAGATAGATTATCTACAGGTGATGACTACAATAACTTCCAGAAGAAACTGATCGATCAGAATTTTCCTACAGCGATTTCTAGACAGAACAATTCAATCGACAGTTTTTATAAATTCTCCTTCAGGCATTTTCATCAAATCAATGTATAATACTTTGACACTAAGAAACATATTTAGCCACATCGTATAGCCGTTGCTTTCTAATAGTATCTGTAGAGTTTGCTCTGTTCGCTAAAGGATTTACAGAGATTATAGTTATCACCTATTGAATATACAATTTTCTTCTAGATCCTTCGAGCACAAATTTAAAAAAAAGATTGATGGCCAATACTCTTCCATTTTTTGACGAACATTATAGGTTTTTTCTTAATAGTTTCCGTTCACTCACGAATTTGATTTGATTGTTCAAATCGTAAATAGATTCAATATTTATCCACAAAGCAATAAAACAGAAAACTTAAAATGAAAAATTTCTTTCAATGACAAAACAAATTGTATTAGACACATTTCTTTATATATAAGCGTTAAAATCTCTAATTGCTTACAAAATGATCTAAATTTTCATTTCTATAAAAATAAATTTTATACGATGCCTTAAAACAAAGCAACAACACACAAAACTTGAAACGAAGAAAAAATAAAAAATTACTTTCAGAGATTTAACAAAAGTGTAACAGACGCATTTCTATTAATTAGCGATAACATTTCCTAATATTTTTATAATAGTCTTAGCTTTAATTCTTTGTAAAAATAAATGACATAAGTCGCCTGAAAATTAAGCAACAACACTCAAAACTTAAAACGAAGGAAAACGAAAAATGGCTTGATAACACACGAAACTTAAAGCAAAGCAAAGTGAAAAATTACTCTCAATGATTAAAAAAATTGTAATAGTATATATTTCTTTAGAAATTGAAATTATGATCTATAATTGCTTACAGAATAATCTATATTTTGCTTTTCTATAAAAATATTTTTTACGATGCCTTGAAAAAAAGTTTCAACACACAAAACTTAGAACGTGGGAAAATTAAAAATTGTTTTCAGAGATTTAAAAAAGTGTAACAGATATACATTTATTTAGGAATTAACTTAATAATTTCCTCATCTTTTTATAATAATCTTGGCTTTTATTTTCTGTAAAAGAAATTACTTAAGCCGCCTGAAAACAAAGCAACATCACTCAAAACTTAAAACGAAGAAAAACGAAAAATTGCGTCCTTGGATAATAAAAATTGTAACAAACACATCTTTAGAAATTAGTTCTAAAATCCTTGCAGAATGATCCTAGCTTTATTTTCTGTAAAAATAATAGATATAAATTGCCTTAAAACAAAGTAACAACACTCAAACCTTGAAAGGAAGAAATAAAAATTGCTTTCAGGAATTAAAAAATTGTAGAAGACACATTTCATTACTAATTAGCTTTAAAATTTGCAAATACTTACAGAATAATCTTGGCTTTAATTTTTTATAAACATAGATGGCATATTTCGCCTTAAATTAAATAAGAAACACTCAAAACATCAAACAAAGGAAAACGAAAAAAACTCGTAATTAATAATGGAATAAAGTATGCAGCAAGAGTGATATTGAGAGCCTTGGGGTACCCCTATTCCATTTCCAACTTGTTACCATTTGATGGGAGCGAAATTATACAGGGTGTTTCTGTAACTCAGGGAATAAAATTAACCACATATACTAGAGTAAAAATGATGATGATTCGTATTTTTTTTATAAAAGTCTTCAAAAGACCAAGATACAGGCCATCAAAGTTAACACATTTTTCTAAATATTTTCAATACCGCTCGTGGTAGAGTGCTGCAATTTGGTACAGCCTAAACTAACATCAAGTAAATTCCTTAGGCTATTTGTCACTTCGATCAGACAGACGGAACCATAATATACAGGGTGTTCCTAAAATTATAAGACGATTTGCTCTTGGAACTTTAAAGGGTTCTCCATTTGTGTTGGTTCTTTTTCAAATTCAGATTTAGTAAATTCTGATCAGGGATTTTAAAGCCAACTGCAACTTGTTGATATCACATTGTGGATTTATATAAATTATAAGTACTTTTTTATATCTATCCAATTTGTAATAAATATATTTGTTGTAAGATGATGATGAAATTTATTACAAATTAGATAGATATAAAAAAGTACTTATAATTTTGACGTAATAGAGCCGGGGGAGTTCACTCGACAGAATGTTCCAGCCCAATGCTACATTTTTAGATCTTCAGTTGCCTGACTATTAATTGGCGTTTTGACTTCATGTTGCTCTCACTTTGTTCCGTTCTCTCTTCAGCCTTTTCTAAGTCTTGTTCCATAAGCACCAATTTTCGGGCAACCTCTTCGTATTTTTTGTCGGCCTCTCGGTGATCTGCTTGGCCTGAACGAGCTGCGTCTCTAGGATACCCACGCGGTCATCTTCCATATTCCAACTTGGCTGTGGCGGTGGCGAGATATTCCTCAGAACTTTCTAAGTCTTTCCTCCAACAATTGATATTCTGCAGCTCGTTCCTGATGATGGAAAACTTTCTGTTCACTCAAGAATTGTGCCTCATTGTGGCTGAGAGAGACAAACATCTTTATTTATTATTGAATACATTTGTTTTGTACAATACAATCGTAATTTATTTTTATTACGGCTATCGACCCATGGTCTTTCTGCCAATTGTGGCTGATAAAGCGCTATTTGTCTAAATTGTAAGTAGAGTTCATCTATTAGTGTTTTTCTACAGGCTGCAGTGAAATTACGAGCGAATATCTGGTCCATAAATCTTAAATCTTTCAGGTCCTTTTACCAGGGAGAGCGAACAAATCAGTGCATAATACTAGAGTAGTCCAAACAGTGTTTTATTTGCTACCTTGTATATTTCCATGTCGGATGAATCTCCTATCTTTTTGCTTTCGTAATGACGAGTTGAATTAATTCGTTTGTCTAGTTAAATAAAATACTAGTTTGGCACTTTTTACACTTGGTTTATTAATCGCTAGATGTACATTTCGGTCACTAAGTGATCATTATCAATAGCAAACTAAATAAATGAGTTAAAATCGATCTAATATATACCGGGCGGATTAGCAAAAAACAGAGGATAAGGTGAACAATTTCGTTAGTAATTGTTTTTTTCGGGATTAGTAAGGAATTATTTAAAGCGGTTAGGTCGAAATTTAACAACTTGTATTGATGCCTTTTCATTTGGATTGTCTCCAACATATTCAGGTTATAAATATTGGAAATTTGTAATAATTTTACATTGTGTTTACATTACGTTTGTCTAGTTAGTTTATTATATGAATTCTGATAGTTCTGTCTGGTTTGTTAAAGAGTGTCGCATTTGAAGGCATCTATTATTTCCTATTTCTTTTAATTTTCCTCCTTTGTTGGATCTGTTGTTTAGTAGACAAGTACAACAATGTGAACTTAATTGATTTGATTAATCAAACACTTTGAATTTGTTTGTATGACACTTGTTATGCTGAAGTAGAAGCTATCAATATTCAAATAATTAATTTGATCTTTATTTATTATATTTATGTAAATTATTATACATTCTTCCTCTCGCTCCTTAAATTAAACAATTAAAACTGCAAGACCCAGTCTTCTTTTAAGGATCGTTGGTTAATATCATGTTGGCTACCATGTTGAGAATAATAGTCTTGTTGGCAGTTGCTCAAAACAACTGTATTGTAGTTTTCTCGTACTATTTCCTTAAGTTTTTCAACCATAAAGTTCTTCTTGCACTCGGTATACGTTTACCTTCGATTTTTCCTTCAATAATTGAATGCAATAATAAGACCTTTACTGAATGATTTTAAGGTATCTAAGCAATCAATACTTCGTGAAAAATCATTATTGGGCTAAAAGACAGTGAGTGACTTTTTTTGGTAGTAATGCAATTTATTTCTACCTCATTGAAGAATCAAGTAAACTAAATATTTAATTGAAAGGCGTTTTCTCTGTCTGAATTAATACTTCTATTAACATGTAGGCACTGGCATCTCCCAGAAAGATGTATGTATGATCCAGTGTGCTAAAAATTCAGGGCTAAAGAATTGAAAAGCTTTTAGTGGTAGTCCCCCAAATATATGATGCATCCTTTTTCGTTAAGTAATTTAGATTTTCTAAAATTTTCAGCAAATTCTTAATGACATTTTAATAATAATAATAATAATATTTATTGATGCTAAGACTAAAATAGTTTACATAAGTCAGAAATATGAACAATAATTGTGATTATTATAAATATAATATTTGTGTATAGAAGTAGTTCTGATTGGAGGGAATCAAACAATAAATTAAACACAATAAAAGAGCAATAAAAAAAATAAAAATCAATAAAATATATAAAACAGATTAAAACAGATTAAAAGAACTAACATATAAATAAAATATAAATAAGTTAATCAGCATACAAAACACAAATAAATAATTGATTTTTAAAAACAGAGTAAAATAAGACATGGGAACTAGTAATAAATACAGTTTGGATTACATACTAATTTTACTTATTATTACTTAATTTACTTTTGAGAAACTCGTCCCAAGAATAAAAAGCATGATCGATAAGAAACCTCTTTATGTACATTTTGTTTAAGTGGTAGGTCTTTAACTTTTGGAGCCCAGTTTTGTGATTTTTGCAGTCTCAACTGTTTCACACAAATGCTATTTTTGTGTCGTGTATTATGAGCATGTATAGTTGCAGATGTCTGGTAATTTGTGATATTCTTTTTAACGTATATAAGGCATTGAGATATAAAGATTGCTGGTAGAGTCATGATACGCAATATCTGAAAAATGGCTCTACAGTCATCCCTATACCCTATTCCACCAACTATGCGTACTGCTCTTCGTTGGAGTCAAAATATACGATGTAAACAGGCAGAATGCCCCCACGCTAATAAACCATATGAGATAATAGAATGGCATGTAGCAAAGTAGGCAGCCTTTAATGTTTTTGTAGTTACTGTATGTGACAAGTTACGTAAAAGAAATATATTACTACATAGCTTGTTTGCTAACATGTCACTGTTCGCACTCCATGTCATATGGGGATCCAAGTAAACCCCTAGAAATTTTGCGGATGATGTGATGGTATGATCGTGTTTCCTCAGAGTATACAGCATATTAATTGTTTTATTTTGATTTAAAAACAACTTGTTACTTGTAAACCAATCTTTACATTTGCTATTTGCTCTCACACTCTTAGCAATTGCCTCGTCGAGAGTTACATCTCTGCTAACTAATGTGGTGTCGTCAGCATAAATAACATTAAAGCTATCATTAACGTAAGATGGTAAATCGTTAATCAATATTATGAAAAGAAGCGGTCTTAAGATTGACCCTTGAGGAACACCCTTATCAACAGACAGTGTGCTCGATATAATTCCTCCGTATTTTACTACTTGTGTCCTATTTGAGAGATAAGACTGTATTAACAAAATGCTGCATTCGTTGAACCCATAGCGCGCGAGTTTGTCTATTAAGATATTGTGATTTACACAGTCAAAGGCCAAATGTAGTCAGGATGAACTCCCCATCTTTGATGCTAACTGTAGACTTATAGAACAGTTATTTGATATTTTTTAATTAGCAGTCTATATTTTCTTTGGGTTAAGTTGGATTTGACTAATTCAATAATTGAAATAATTTGTATTATTCGGTTCATTTGAATTAGTTCGGTCTCTTGAATATTTTCCTAGGTTTAGGAGTTTCTGCTAAAAGTTTTTAAAGAAGATAATTAAATCAATAGCATTTAATCTTCAAAGAAGTTCATGCCTAATAAATATTTCCACTATTTCTTAGAGTTAACCTTGACAGGTTATCGTCATACAACTTATTTTAGGTTTTAATTACATCTATATGCTGTCAATCATTTGTTGGAATATACGTTATTATAAAGGTCTTGATAGATTTTATTTGGATTGAGTTGGATTTCTTTGAGAAACAGCCACAAATTTGTATTTCTTGTTTTCTATTTATCTGAAGGACGAAGTGAAGCTTCTTACGCTTAAATCTAGATATGTTTTCTAAATGATACTTTAATCACGTCTTGTTCTGTTGAATTGATTTTCTTTAAGGTTCAAATACATGTAACAGCCAAAATTTACTGAAAGGTTTTGAAAGTACTTAAGTTTCATTTCTAGATCTATGAGTTGACAAAAATAATAATTATTAGACTTTATTTTTTGTTTTTTTTTGGCTTTGTCTATCAGCCGCTGTGTTTCGAACTTCAAATGTCATCCTTGAATAGCTAAAATGTCGAAAGGATTGATGAATGCAGTATTCATTGTATTGTATACCCGTCTTAGAAATTAGGGAAAACTTACAATAAATCATTAATTCAAGAAATTTTAATCTTGCTTAGTAATAATATTGTTATAATTGTACATAATATATGTTTCAATATTCGCGGTCAAAGTTTGTGTTTAGTGTAATTGAAGAATGTACTACAGCGCCACACTAAAATCGAACCAGTCAATGACCGTTTTCTGTAGAATACAGTTGTGCTACAGGTAAAAGTGTTCCGTTGATATTACAATATTTCATTTAGTGTTTATAACCCTGATTCCATACCCCCAATACGTAACAAATATTTTGTTTTTCGATAATCGATGTAAATTTTCCATTCAGTTTTGAAATTAATACGACTGGGGTAGACTAGATGAATGCACTTTTTGCAAAAAACTGTAGAACTTCTTTTCATTAGCTGTGTGCTGACTGAAGCTAAGCTTGCTTGTCCTATTTCTTTGTCGTTGATAAGATGTTCTGATTGTACAATCCTCAATAGCTTCTATAAGTTATTTTTAGAGATTTAGATTATTAAAATTCTCTTTCAGATCTTTTTATCATGAAATATTGCTACTGTAATAGAAGGCGATTTAAACATAATTAAGAAGAATATGACTTTGCTGTATCTTCTCTCCATAGCCCAGTTTCATTTTCCTTCCAGGCGTAGTCTTATCTTCTCTAATACTTTTAAAATTTATAATTCAATTCCATTTTGCTTTATGTGATTGCGCCTTTAGAGATGAAGTGTGAATAATATTTTGTTCATGTATTAGGTTTCGATAATTATGAGGTTAGTCATTTTCTTACTTACATCAAATATGTAATCAAAAGATCTATAGATATTAAGATGTAACCCTTAAAATGCCATCTATTGCCTAAACGTTACACTAGATCCCTATGAGTGAATAACCAATAGATGGCACTTTTATGGTAAAATGGTAATCGATGGTTAACCCGGAGAATTAAATACTCCATAGTAAAACTCTATTCCCTTTCTGCTACTGCGCTACGCTTATGAGATCCAAAATAGATCGAAACCGGTCAATGGCTGTTATTTTCGGGGAACAATAATTACTATAGATATTTATTTAGTAATAGCTATCAACCAGGTTATGCAACTAATTATCATAGATTTATAAAACATGAGCATTTACTCTTGTATTTTTTTATCGATCTCATCTCAGCAGTACGATTTATGTGA
The DNA here is from genome assembly GCA_963969525.1 of Ontholestes murinus. NCBI lineage: Eukaryota > Metazoa > Arthropoda > Insecta > Coleoptera > Staphylinidae > Ontholestes > Ontholestes murinus. Next base: position 8,379,236 of record OZ018397.1, on the reverse strand, counting down.
AAAGTTCACATACATGAGGAAATAAAAGGCCATTTCCATACAGACGAATTTATTTTTATATCACTTTAAAAACATCAATTCATATGTAAATACCTAAAAAATATATTTATAAATTGTAATATTTTATTTTCACCAAATATCAATAATGCAGGTTTCCGAGACGGTATCAATATTGAACTTAAGAATCAAATGTGTTTGTAGATGCTATCACACCCGTAAGTACGGAGAGGTAATATCCATGAAAGTAACATTTCGACTGAAATACAAACAGTACGCGAGTGCAATTCTCTAGCTGGCGAAGAGTGGCGAACATGTTTATGTGGAGATTTGCGAATGTCAGGCAGTAAATTCAGGGAATAGAAGCTGACTTTCCTTACTGCGGGAATTACTGGCGCCTGTAAGTGCTCCCCGTGTAATTGACTCCGAGCTTCACCAGCTGTATGTCGCTGCAACAGTAAACTGGAGCAATGAAAAGCGCACTTGCCACTGTTTAATTGAATATTCCCATATTCCGGTTTTAAGAAAATGGAACGAACACGCGACGAAAATCCAATTACGGTCATCGATTGGCGAATGTGGGAAATTGAAGCCCTCAAGTTTTTTTCTTCCACTATCTACATAAGTGATTACCTTATGGTTATTTAAAGGTATTGTTTCAATTAATTAAAAGTCTATTTATTAATCTTAACTTATTGATGAGATAGAAAATATATAGGTAGTTTCCTAAGTGATACATGAGATACAAATTCAAGAAATAGAAAGTACATATTACCATTTGATAGCATTCATCCGATTGATTTTAATACGAACGTTATAATTTCTAATGGTGTATAATATAGTCCTACAACCACCAGTAGAGGGTGGACCGTTTAGGAATGTGGGCTTAAATTGATTACGTTTTAAAAGTAAGAACGAGGAATTCTAATTGCGACCATTTCTATTTTTATTAGCGTCATTTTGCGGGAGATAATTAATTGAAGGACGGGGGGCGCACGTTCACTCAGTCTGGATTAATTAGTGGTGTTTATTTTTAATAATGAGCTTCGTTAATTTTGGGTGCGTAACGAGGATGGAGTTTGGAATACTTTTGATAATAATAAACTTTAATCATTTCAGTACTTAATAATGCCATTGTTTTCAAAAAACTATCAGATGTAAGACTCATACCCCTCTTCAACTACTGCTGCTACCTTGTCACTACTTCTAATCTAGTTCATCAAATAAAGTATTTACATCCTTAGGCTTAGACTAAACCCCAACTTCTCGTTTAAATTAATCTTTGCATTATCATAAGTGAACTTGTCAAAGTAAACCTTTGCCAAGGTCTCGTTATTTAAACTTGAATGAATCCCTGAGTGGGCTCACATATCGATAACAGAAGACTCTTAATTTCAGGTTGAGTTCCTACCTTCATCACCTACCTTATTTAGCCAAATGTACTTCCATCAAAATCTCCTCCCTTAACTACAACAACTCCTATCTTCATAAATCATATAGACTCTTGCAGGAGGTCTCCTTATTTTATTTTTCGTCCTCTCATTTAGTCTAGTGTACTTCAACTTAAGACTCCTCGTTTCAAACTGCTACGAAATCTGTTTTTAAAGACCAAAAGAACTTATGAAGATTATGCATTTAATAGTAGGTAAATATTGACCCTCAAAGAACATTGGTATAAGAAAATCCTATAGACACTTAAAGGCTAGGTGTACCTTGACAAAAGTCTCCCTATTTGAGACTAAGTGACTACTAACCTTCAAAGAATATTATCATAGGTGACTCCTTATTTTATACTGAGTAAGTTCCGACCTCAGTCCGCTCATTTAACTCTTCGAAGTTCATATAGACTCACTCCTTAAGGTTAAATGCATGTTGATCGAAGATTAAATAACCCGCGATCTTCAAAGAATAATGTCATAGGTTTCTTCTTATTTTAGACACATCTTAATAGAAGTCTTTCCATCTTGATCTAAGTAAGTGTTGAAAGAATATTTTTAGACTCATTACGACTTTTGTTCTCTTATTTGCCGTATTCTTCTTATTTAAATCTCACCTGTAATGATTGAATAGACTCTTTAATGCTAAGTGCGCCTTAATTGAAGTCTTTCCTTCTTGATCTAAGTAATCCAAAATGTTAAAAGAATATTGTCAGACTCTTTACTACTTTTCTTCTCTTAGACTCCTTAAAATTAAATGTACCTTAATTAAAGAATAAATAACAAGCGACTTTTGAAGAATATAATGAATATTGTCATAGCTTAATCTTCACTTTAGACTGAGTGAATTCCCACCTGGATCCACCTTTTTATTTTCACTTTTTATCTTTCACTTTTTTTCACATTTAAATGTCGTCTTTGAAGACCATATAGACTTAATCGAAATCTTTCAATCTGTGTCTAGATAATCCACCATCTTTGAATAATATTGTTAGACTCATTATAACCTTCGCTTTCTTCTTAAACTGAGTATACTTCAAACAAGGCATCTTCATTTAAAACTGCAGTAAATCTCGTCCTTAAAAATCAAATAGACTCCTTACTTTTCTGTCAAAGACACTGTGCAACTTGAGTAAGGTCTTCGTATTTAAGACTAAGCAATTAATTCCTCATTTTATATTGAGTAAGTTCGCCCTAGGTCCAATAATTTAACTGAGTGTACTTCTAACCAGTTCTCCTAGTTTGAATTTTGTTATCGAAGTCCATATAGACTCCTTAAGGTTAAGTGTACCTTGATAGAAGGTTAAATAACCCGCGACCTTCAAAGAATATTGTTTCAGTAACTTCTCATTTTATTATTTTATTATTAAATTCTCCTCATTTAAATCTCATCTTTGAAGATTATATAGACTCTTTAAACCTAAGTGCATCTAGATCTAAGCAATCCACAATCTTAAAAGAATATTTTACGCTCATTACGTGGTTTCTATTCTTATTTAATACATTTCAAGCAAACATGAGAAATCTGTGATTAAAATTAAAATTAAATCTGCAATAAATCTGGCCTTCTAAATCCAAATAGACGCCTTACTTCATTTTACTTTTCATTTTAACCTGAGTAAATTCCAAAATTGATTCACTTTATCTTCACTGCAACCTCATGTTTCTCACATAAATTTCGTCTTTGAAGACCATATAAACTTGATCGAAGTCTTTCCATTTAGGTCTAGATAATTTACTATTTTCAAAGAATATTGTTAGACTCATTATGATCTTTATTATCTTATTAAGTTGAGTACACTTCGAACAAGGTTTGTTCATTTAAAACTGCAATGGATATCGTCCTTAAAAATCAAATAGTCTCCTCACTTTTCCAACGAAGGACATAAGCTTGAGTGGAAAAAAATGGGATATAATGAAGTTCACAATTCACCAAGAAATCATTTTTTTAACACAGGTTAAGTGAGAAATGTTTTACTATATAGTAAATTTAGGTCTCTTTATTTACAATTGCAATTAATCTAATATTCAAAGACTCTGTAGACTCATTAAGGCCAAGTGCACCTTGTCCGTACAGACTCCTTAAGGTTAAAAGAACATTATCACGGGTAACTTCTCATTAAAATCTCATTTTTAAAGATTATATAGACTCTTTCAGCTTAAGTGCACTTCAATCGAAGTATTTCCATTTATATTTTAGACTCGTTACGACATTTGTTCTGTTATTTAGCTGAGTGTACTTTAAGCAATAAATCTATCTGGCCTTCGAAATCCAAATAGACGCTTTACTACATTTAACTCCTCATTTTAGCCTGAGTGAATCCCGACCTTGATTTACTTATTTATCTTCATTTTGAAAGAATTTTTCTCATTTAAACGTTATCTTTGAAGACTATATAGAGTTGATCGATGTCTTTCCATCTAGATCTAGATAATCCACCATCTTCAAAGGTTATTGAATTTGATCCTTAAAAACCAAATAGGTTCCTCATTTTTATGGTAAAGGACATGAGCTTGAGTGGGTTAAATGGGTTAAGGGTAAAGGCAAAAGCATCTTTACTACTTTTTTTGTAGAAAGAGGGTGAATGCTTGATGCACTGTCTCTTTAAGCGGAGGTGTGTGGGACTCATCTGGTAGATGATCTTCTTCGCGGCCCTAGCTACCGCCTCCCAGTAGGATAGCAGGTACTAACACCTCCATCGTAAGGGCTCTACCGACCTCGCGCTCCAATTGCTACCATGTCAGGCGCCACGCAGACAGAAAATAGTTTTCAGCGTCGTACCGCGTCCATGCACCACACATACAAAGCGCTCGTTGTCTTGCCAATACGGTGGAGTTATGCTCTGAAACAGCAGTGACCTATTAGTAGCTGGGTTAGGTGGTAGTCCAGCTCACCGTGCCGTTTACTGGTCCATGGACCCATCTCATTCGAAACCTTATCTTTTACTTCAGAACTAGGTCTTGGGGTGGCATCGACGCGAGGACCTTCACCATTGCCATGGAGATGGTCCTCCATTACACTTCCTGTGGTGAAAGATATCTCGCCCTGATTTCAAGCATCTTGCCTAAAATGGTGCGACGGACAAAAGATTAGATGACGGCACTCCCATAAGGAGCTGTCTAGTCCCCTTCGTTAGTCAGCCCACGTTTAAGCCAGACGGCAGCCGTCTTCTCTGGTGCCATCGTGATTCCTGCTGAGATTAGACAATCTGCTACCAAGATTACTGCCCGCTGAGCCATATCCCTGATATTAACAATGTCTCTTCTGCTCACAAGGATGAGAATTTCGTCCGCGAGTCTCACAACTTGCGCTTAATAGGGAGCGAGAGCACGAACGTCCCGTTGTTCAGAAAGTTTAAGATAACCGAACCCAAAATCGATCCTGCGGTACTTCACTCGCACTACTTTTCCCCCTATACACTGTTCCCAATCGCTGAGGTAGCTAGCGAACATCCTCATAAGGTAGGGGGGAATTTCCCGTTCGTACAAGGCTCTTACTGCTGCCGACCATGGTAAGGTGTTGAAAGCATTCCTTGCATCCAAGCTAATAGCCCTCTGCCTCTGAGGTTTGCTATTGGCCACGTCCATGATCTCTCGCAGCTTTAAGGTGGCATATATCAGTGACCAGCCGTATCTGAAGCCGTATTGACAGATTCCTCGATGCGTCTAGGGCTGCATTAGCTCTGACCACCAGCAAGCGCTTGAGGACTTCACTTTAACCATCCAATAGGCAGAACGGCCTCTGGGCCCCGGTTTTATCGGTTGGTTTTCCGCTTTTATGAATAAGTACCAATCAGGCCCTGTTATAGATCTTCAAAAATATGACCTCTGTCAAGCAAAGGTTAAGCAGCTCTGTGATTTGTAGAGGGTCATCCTTCAGCACCAGTTTGAGGGCTTCATTTGGCACCCCTCTCTGGAGCCAAGTTCCTGGGGTGTCGCCGCTGCTCTTTCTCAGTTGTAAAAAGCTTGTCACCCCTCGGACCAACACTTCATCTAATCTGGTAAGGGGAACAGCGTTATTACGACCTCTTTAATGCCTTTCGGGATTATTAGTGAAAAATGCCCGACATAGTTCCGTTTTCGTCTGGACGCATGCATCCCTCAACTCTTAGGTTTCTCTGCCCGTTCTCCTGCATCTGCTCATGTTTTCTCTTCACCGCGTTGGCCAGTCGCCTACAGTTTCGCACCACCAGAACGAGGGTTGAAACCTACCTACCTGCCTTACACTTTTTTGGAATGGCCGCGTCGCAAACAGATATCGACTGCCTTGAGAAAGATTCGGCAGAGGCCTTCGCAAGACTAAGTAATTGATTCCTTATATTATACTGGGTAAGTTCCGCCCTTGGTCTAATCATTTAATTCTCTTCGTTTAAATTTCCACATAGACTTCTTATGGTTAAGTGCATGTTGGTCAAAAGTTAAGCAACCTTCAAAGAATAATACCACAGGTTACTTTCATCTTTTTGGTTTTTAGGACATGTATTTTACCAATAACGCACCGTATTTTCTCTTTAAGATGTTCAACTGTTTCAGGCTTATTCGCATACACCTTTTCCTTCACATAGTCCCAAATAAAATAGTCTATCGGCGTTAGATCGCACGATCTTGGTGGCCAATATTGAACGGCAAATCGAGAAATGCTTCGGCCTGGAAACTCGCTCTGCAGTAACACCATTGTTTTACGTGCAGTGTGGCAGGTCGCACCGTCTTGTTGGAAAAACATGTCTTCCACATCAATTACATCCAATTCGGGCCACAAAAATTTCACCATACCGCACACTATTAGAAGTTAGCGCATTCCTAGCCGCATTTTCAAAGAAATACGGCCCTATCACTTCGCCAGTCCAAAATGCGCACCAAACAGTTACTCGCGGTGGATGCATTGTTTTTTCGAGTATCACACGAGCCAAATCCGACCGTTTTGGTAATTGAAATGTGCCTCATCTGAAAAAATTATATTCTTCGAATAAAAACACCCAATCAGAAAATCCACGACGTTGCTCATGGTCCCTTGGCTTAATTTCTTACACCAATTTAACCATGTACACGTGCAAATGCAGATCTTTTACCCAAAATTTGTTGCTTAGTGCTTCTGGAAATGTTTAATCTTATACCACCATGCCACCACAAACTGTGGCTATGTTTTCAAGTGATCAAAAAGAACGACGACGAACAATGGTCTTCTGATATATCAGCGTAAATTTGGTTTCAAATTTTTTAAACATTCGATTTGACGTAATTGGATAACTATTTTCGCAAACTTTCACCATTTTTGTGATGTTAATTTTACAATAATTAAACGTTGTTTGTTTGAATACTTCCTAATATTCTTAAATCGTGTGGAGTGTACGTGACAACTGTCAAAAAAAACACCGTACAACTAGCATTAACAAAATGGCGCCAAATTTAAATCCAGCACTCTTGTTTTGTCACCCTTTATTTAATCGACCTCAAATATCTAATAGCGAAACGATCGAACTATTAGGAAGCCGGAAGTTAATAGTTCGATCGTTTTGCTATGAGTTTTTTTTTCGCTTTTCGAGCGGCTGAGCAAGACGGCAGTCGTTTTCCTGCCGAGGCTGGCCAATTCCCAACAACCTTGACTGCTGCCGAGCCATATTCCTAATACCAGCAATGTCTCTCCTATTTACAAGGATAAGGATGTCGTCTGCGACTCCTATAATTTAAGGTGTAAGGGAATTCCCGTTTCGTGCAAAGGTTCTTATTGTTACTTATAGTAGGGTGTTAAGGCCAATACTGAGGCAATCGGGTTTCCCGATGCGTGCAAAAGGCTAATTTGACTCTAATCACCGGCAAGCGTTCGACTTTTCAGATAAACGAACCCAGATCTGAACCCTGCGATAGCCGTCCTCGACTACTTCTTTATAAGGCATAAAGGAATTCGCCTCTCGTGCAGATCTCTTAAAGCTACAGGCTATGGTAAGGTGTTGAAGGCCAATATTGAGGCAGTGTGTCTTCAATGCCCAGTATCTCAGAGGTCCGTCTTTGGCCCGTTCCATGATCTCTCGCGCCTTTAGGATGATATTAGTCGTCGACCTGCCGTATCTAAAACTGTATTGTTACGCCAAAGGCTGCAATTTGTCTATATACCAGCAATCGCTTGAGGACTTAACCAACATCGCTCAATAGCAGATCGTCCTGTAAACCATGACATTAACGGTCGGTTTTCCTGTTTAATGGATAAGTACTAGCAGGCCCACTTATAAAACTTCAGGAATATGCCCCGGTTTTATTAATTCTGCAAATTAACGTGGGTCGTTAAATTGGTGCTAAAAATTTAAGGACTTGCCGCCGGGCACATTCTCAGTTGTAAAAAGCAGGTTAGCTTTCTGGCCAACACTCCCAGATCGAAAATCAATTTTTACGTGGGTTCCTATGTTCAGATAAACTGCAAGTGCAAAAAGACGAATAACTGAAGTCCCTTGGCCTATTAGAACATCTGAGAACATTTAGGCAATGAGAGCTTGAATGTTGTGATACAAATCCGCATCTACCCTTGGACATTCCGATCGTTCTATGAAAAGAATTCTTCATCATGATCTTCATTACGATTGTGCAGGATATTTCTGAACGTGACTTCAATTCTCCGAGGAACGAGTATGAGGTTCTTCTCGAAGTCGTTCCTGAGGAAGCTATTGTTTTTTAGTGATGAAGCCCATTTTCAATTTGGTGGATCCGTCAACAAACAAAACTTCCGCTACTGGTCTTATACCAATCCTAGAGAATTGCAACAAAGGCCTTTATATTCACCAACTAACAGTGTGGTGTGCAATTTCCTCAGCAGGAATAATTGGTCCTTAGTTCTACGAGGCAAATGAAGTCGCAGTGACAGTGAATTCGGACCGGTATGTAAACATATTACAAGATTTTTTTCTTCCACGGCTAGATGAGTTGGACTTTGGACATTTGGTTCCAACAAAACGGTGCAACGGCTCACATTTAAAAAACATCGATGACTGTTTTGAGCGCCCGTCTCCCGATTTGGCCCCTTGTGATTCTTTTTTTTTTGAAATAACGGCATTCCAAAAATCGTTAGAAAATCCAGTTTTTTTCGGAAAACTAATAACATCCCAACTGAATACTTTCGAAACTCAAACAAAATTTGTTAACATTTATTATCACTACACCCGTGGATTAAATTCCATGATTTTTATGTATATGTGGAAAGTTGTAATTCTGATTTAGTCGCTATCACAATAAATTGGTTGAAGAAGAGGTTTATGAATACAGAATTATTTTCGAATTGTTATAGTATTCCAAGATGCGATAGATCTATTAAAAAAGGCAGTGGAGTACTAGGTGCACTCATAAATAATATTATATTCAATGAAATTAAATTACAGTAAATGCTAGATATAGTACAATATCTAGCATTGACTGTATTGCAGCTAGATTAAGACTTTGTGCAACTAATGTAGATATTCTATGTACATGTCCCCCTGCAGTAAGTATTGATGAATATAATGAGTTTTTCGAATTTATTGAAACCATCGATAACTTATTGATTTTCAGAGATTTCAACCTTCCCGAATATGTTAAATTTATTACAAATGGTGAACTGTCAAATAATATTCTTCTATTAAATAATTTTACGAGTTACTCTGGCCTCCTACAACGTAACTCAGTTTTAAACAAAAATGATAGACTACTAGATTTAGTATTAACACCATCATCTAAGGCATCTAATGTAGGAGTACTAGAAGATCTACACCATCCTGCACTGGATATACATATAATTTTCCAAAGCAATGCACGCATTTCTAGATTTAGAGGTTATACCATATATCGCTATAATTTTAAGAAGGCCAATTTAAACTTTAGCAGACACTATTTGAGATAACTTTTACAATTTATTATTTTTTGTTATTGAAAAGAATGTTCCTGAGTATAAAAAGCTAGAAAATATTACCCACCATGGTTTAATGCCGAGTGAATAAGGTTTTAGCGGTAAAACAACGTCAAAGGTTCGATATAAATGATTTCCCACTATTTCCAACAAATTGCGACTAACCTAACTGCAAAAACAGTTTAAATATATGTCCAGAGATGCCTACTCCATGTTTATCAAAAAGTTTGAGAGTGAAATTTCCAATGAACCTTCGTTTAGGATCTTCGAAAAGGACTTTCCCCTTCTCTGTAATATTTTCTTCTGCAGAGTGACATTTTTAAGAAGTTTGTTCACATCGATTTATAGTTCGAGCATGCTGGCGAATCTAGAAAAACAGCGTCATTATGACTTTTCTAATGCCTCTCGGGACTAATAAGCCCAAGTTTGGAGGTACTGCTTCCAGCCTTCTAACAAAAACCTGCTCCATGTATCCCCTTTAATCTCCTCACACAGTTCCCTCTATTTAGCGGTTTTACTTGTGAACTTCCTCAGTTGTAAAAAGCTGGTTAACTATTCAATCCTAGTAGTCTTTAATAGTTATTTAAGGTACAAGTATAAAAAGTGATGCTTTATTGCACGAACTGGCGTTTAAAAACACGAGCGAGGAACGCACGAGTTTTTTTAAAGCCAGGAGTGCAATAAAGAAACTTTTTACACGTGTGCCTTACAAAATTTTATCTTCGATCGTAAAGGATTTCCAAGAATATATTCTTATGAGTAATATTTTAATGGTATTTCAATAATTCAATTAATGAAAACATATTTTACCCGCAGTGCACTAATGAAAGCGTTACTTAGCAACCAGTAAACAAGTTGCACAAATGTCGGCCGCCATTATTATTTATGGAAAAAATGTTCGCTTTATTGTAATCGCTTCGACTTGCATTAAATGAAATCTTCGGAGTTCCTAAATCTGCCATTTCGTTTGTATTATATATTTTATTTATAGTTTATTAGTTATTTGTATCAATTAATAAAAAATTAAGTTTTTCGTCGATAATTTGTGCTATTCATTCATCTGTCAAATTTGACATTTCTGTGCAATAAAAATAGTTTGACATTACCGTGCAATAAAAACGTAAAAAAGCACTAGTGCTTTAAAAAGCCACTTTTACAATGAAAAATGATGCAAAAAGCGTCTACTTTCTGTACGATCGTAGATAATAGTTATTTAAGGTACAAGTGTAAAAAGTGATGCTTTATTGCACGAACTGGCGTTTAAAAACACGAGCGAGGAACGAGCGAGTTTTTTTAAAGCCAGGAGTGCAATAAAGAAACTTTTTACACGTGTGCCTTACAAAATTTTATCTTCGATCGTAAAGAATTTCAAAGAATATATTCTTATGAGTAATATTTTAATATCATTTCAATAATTCAATTAATGAAAACATATTTTACCCGCAATGCACTAATGAAAGCGTTACTTAGCAACCAGTAAACAAGTTGCAGAAATGTCGGCCGCCATTATTATTTATGGTAAAATGTTCGCTTTATTGTAATCGCTTCGACTTGCATTAAATGAAATCTTCCGAGTTCTTAAATCTGCCATTTGGTTTGTATTACGTATTTTATTTATAGTTTATTAATTATTTGTATCAATTAATAAAAAAATAAGTTTTTCGTCGAAAATTTGTGCTATAATATATTCATCTGTCAAATTTGACATTTCTGTGCAATAAAAACCGTTTGACATTACCGTGCAATAAAAACGCAAAAAAGCACTAGTGCTTTAAAAAGCCACTTTTACAATGAAAAATGATGCAAAAAGCGTCTACTTTCTGTACGATCGTAGATAAACTAATTAATTAAAACAAAATGTCCGAAACTGACACTGATACGGATTATAAAGGTAAGAGGGAACTTTTTGAAGAATGTTTTGGAAAAGGCAAAACCGCTAAACGAACATCGCCTAAAAATAAACCTAAAAGAGATGATGACGCCTAGGGCAGAAAGACCTCAGGTCTATAGCCCAGACGGACTAACACCATCTATTTGGATTGTATCTATATTTATTGATCCTTTGTATTATGTTTTGTCCAAATAAAGATTGATTGATATATATGATAACTCCATATTAACAATGATGAATGAGCTTATGAAGAGGAATGACGTCATGATGAATGAAATGTTGGAAATGAGGAATGAACAAAAACAATACCATGAACAATTGATTGAACAAAAACGAGAAAATGAAAAATGAGATTAAAGATCTGTATGCAAAGGTAGAAAAGCTTGAAAGGAATAGCAGAAAGAAAAGCTTACTAATAACAGGACTTGCAATACATGATAATGATGAAAAAACTCTTCAACAGAAAATAGAAAACTTTATTACAGAAGATTAAATGTTACCTATTAAACTAAGAAGCGTATCAAAAATCACTGACCAAAAATATATAATTGAAACAGAAAATATAACAGATAAAATAAATATACTAAAAAACAAAAATAAACTGAAAACAAAATATGAACGTGTTTATATAGACTCTGATATGACAAAAAAGGAACAAGAAATACAAGCAAGAATCAGGAAAATTGCAAAATAAAGGAAATGATGTAAAAGTTGGATACAAAAATATTATTATAAACGAATAAGAGAAAAACGTTTAACTTTTTTATACTACTTTTTATTTTTATACAACACTTTGTGACTAGTTTCGAATTACACAGTAATCAATATCAAACTAAGTACTTAAAATCTAAATAACAGGTGTATATATAATAAATCTAAAATGCTTCGAAGAGAGGGGTGTACATCAGGTCAAGCTGGTCGTTAAGGATGGAAATTCCCGGATTAATTTTGGCTTTGTGTATTTCGATGGCCTCTAGTAAATCCATTTTTCTACCTTTTTCGGCAAGGTGGATTACCGAGAGTACATCCTTGTCAAAATTATGGTTTGATTCTAATAGGTGATTAGCAAAGGTTGAACTATTGTTTTTTAAATTATATGATCTAAAATGTTATTTTAATGTTGTTTGAAAATTACGACCTGATTGCCCGATGTACAAC